>JAZBGX010000081.1:0-31377 GCA_037414775.1 Zonitis immaculata
ATGGACAAAAGGTCTGGAACACCCAAAATATCTCACAAAATACGTTTGAAAAAAAACGCTCGAACCCGTAAAAAAGCATTATAAATTAGCCGTCTTTTGATATACTTCAATTCTATGTACAGTGGCGTACCTTGAAGAGGCAGAAGAATGTACCAATTCTTTAATACAGCAGTACAAAAATGTTCATATGGTACATAAACAAAGTTTCGAGAAAAATGCGGACAAAGTTGTGTGAAGATTGATTCATTTATAGAAAAAAAAAATACATTTATCAATAAAACGTTCAAATTGTTGCCCATCAACTAAATGACAATGTCTTAGTGTAAAAAAAGATCTTTTCTGCACTCTGTCAAGTATTTTCGGCTCAATATTGCGCAATTTCGTACCGAAATCAGTTCATTCAAAATTTCACCCTTAAAACTTCATTTGCATGTTTCTCGAAACTTAGTTCGTGTACTATATCGAAATTTTTGTAGTACTGTATTCAAAATAATGTGATATTTCGTTACATTGACCAAAAAATAGGGGTTGCTATTCAAAAAATTGTACCTTCATCTGTCTTTTCAAACTGCACTATTGTACATAGAATTCAAGTATACCAACAGATAGCAGATTTAAAACATTTTTTTACATGTTCGAGCATTTTTTTTTTTTTTGAAAGATGGCGTATTTTATGATATATTTTTGTGTTCCAGACTACTTGTTCACATGTATATATCTATATACAGAGCGTTCGTTTAGTCTGGAATCCTAGAAATAAAAAGTTGTCCGTTTATTCATGGGAAAAATCCTCAGACAGTTCGATTTTATTGTATGAAGGCGCATCTTTACTGATAGTTGAAATTTTTTCTCACTCTCACCTCTTTGCGCAGTAAAATTATTGGTAACTTTTTTGAATAGCAACACCTATATTCTTCTTAAAATTCTGCACTCAAAAATTTGCAATACACTGGATCATAATCCAGTCGAACTAGATCTTCCAATTAATAATTAATTGGTTTAATTTCAAAAAAATGTTTCATTTTGTTTTTCCTATTTATTTCGAACATTTAGTTCCATTGATTTCAAATAAACTCCAATAATTTTGTAGCTAATGCATGTTTCATTTTGTACTTTTTCAAATTAAAAAATTATTTCAACAAATCAGTGACAGAAATATCACATATTGCATAATTTCGTGTGCAAAATTTAAAGAAGAATCAGAAAATATAGGGGTTGCTATTTAAAAAAAAACAATGATATTACCGCGCAAAAAGGTGAGGGTGAAAAAAAATTTCAACTATCAGAAAAAATGCGCCTTCAAAAACGAACAACTTTTTATTTCCAGGTTTCTAGACTAAAAGACCACACTGTATATATATATATATATATATATTTATTTATAGAATAACTATAGACTATAACCTGCCATATCTGCTTACCGCTGTAGTCGTAGAACAGAATTATTGCGGTTGATGAATAGACTCGTTTTGTTGCATTAGCTGCCAATCTGCAGCTCTTGGCATGGTAAGGATGTAACAAATCTGTTGTTTCGTGTCGACAACATCATTGTATTCTGCCACTGTATGCATGTTCATATATGTATTGTAGGTAGATTCATCCTAAGAAAAGTCAAATCCACAATATGTCCAATCTAAGAATACCTATTAAATGTGAAATACAATTGGTAAATAATTACAATTATAAAATTATTGATCATTCTTATACTGGACATATATTAGAAAAATTCTAAATTGTTTTTATAGATAGTTCAATGTTTAGATTATAATACTTAGAAATTAAAACTACGTTTGAACGGTAAGTAATATTATAATATGTTTCTCTTGTTATCTAAAATTTTTAAATAACAACCACCATTTATGTGATATATGTTAATGATAATATCACACTATAGTGTTACTATCCATTTTGTCGTATATTACTAAATGGAATGAATATGAAAAATGATGTTTGTTCCTTCAAACATTTTGCAAATCAGGACAATCTGATTTCTAAACATAAAACAATACACTCCATATATCGTTTTATAATAAGACAAGAACAACAATTTCGATTGAAATATCTTGATTTTCACACAATCTACTATATGTATTTATTTAAATTCATCAAAAAATTAACAAGTACTGTATTTACATTTTTTCCATATTATTATTATTTGTTAAATATTGGCATAAAAACGTTCCGAGAATTATATGTCGAATAGTGTTCGGTTACGATCATTACAACGATCTGACGATTTTTGACTAGTTGGTTGTTTAGTTGGTTGGTTGACAAGTCTCGAATACGGCAACCATATTCATATTCATTTTATCGTTGATGAATAGCAAGATTCAAACATTGACACTGATTGAACGGTACAACTTGATTAGATACGGTATTAAGCTAGAGAGTTGAGTGCTATAAAATTTGTCATTGCCTTAAATAGTTGACGGTGATGATGGTAGCGGGTGGTAACGATAAAAAATCAGTTTCAATGCATATTAATATTAGTTTAGATCGTATCACCATCAATATAGATTAGAATTAAATTAAAATTATTATTATTATTATAATTTTATTTTTATGTAATATTTGAAAAGTCACCAACTGTCGGTACGTTATGCCAAGCTGTTGCCATGGTAACGACACGTGTTGAGCACGGCGTTACTTTGCGAATCTTGTCACGTTATAAGATGAAAAGGGACCTTTGGGAAAAGCAGAAGGAGATGGGGCGATCATAGGGGTGGACTCTAGATCGAGATGATGATGCTAAACAGAAAGTAACCCTCTGAAAACAATTGGATTTGTACAATACGACACATCATTGTATGATAAACCGATAATACACACATCAATTTTTCTATATTTATAAAATAAAAATTATATGAACGATATAATATAAAACTACGACATAAAAACAACAACAACACTCTAAACAGTAACATTTGCTCACCGAATGAAATTTAAACAAAATAAACAAATCCGGACGAGTATTAATCTTTCAAATTAATGAAAATTTCACAACAAATGTTCTACAAGCTCCTTTACAAATTGCAATTTGTTTTCTACATCAGTTTCACCTGTCGTATTGTTATTGTTATGAAGAAATATGTTTACATTTTCCAAATTAAAATAAAAAACAAAACCAACAAAGAAATAATATTTATAAAAAAAACTCACGATAAAAATGGAGCTTATGATAGAAATTGATGTGATAGTATTATTATTATTATTGCATGTTTCTGTCGTAGCTTCATCACCACCAACAACACCAGCAAAATTAACAACAACAGAAACACCTAGCCGAATTAAGGATATGTTTGGTAATGGTGATCTAAACAATTCGATATATGGGAATCCATCATCATTGACTATACATCTTAGTGAAAAAGGTAGCTTATTATAAATTTACCGAAATATAAAATATTCGCAGTGGCCATTTGTTTTTCTTCTGTTGTTGTCAACACGAAAGAAAGAGGTGGAAATTGAAATCATCATTTCAGTTTGGTTCAAAACCGAAAATGGTGGAGGCGCCGGGCGATTTCCTTAAAATTAATTCATCAATTGATCAATTAATTAAATTCATATTAAATTCGTAATTGTTATTATTAATATCAGTTGTTAACTACAGCAAGTTTGTATTTGTAAACTGGAAGGATATTTGAAATTACTTTTACATTCCAAGTTAGTTCTTAAAAAGCATACGTAAGTTTAATCAGAGTTTGTACATTAATTTTGAATACAACCCCTCAAATCGAAGAAAATTTCTTGCTGAGCTTTTTGATAGTACGTTTAAAACTTTGTGTTGTTTTCTTTTTTTTTTTTTTGAATTCTGCTTTCCTTATTTCAATTACCTTTTATTCAATTTTGAACTAATAATTATCGCCATCCTTGTGTATCTTTCGTAACATTCTAATTCAATATTGAATCGGCCACTTTGACGAAATTAACTTCAGTAATTAATTGGTTTTGATAGTTGATGGGAAGAATCCGGCTGCAGGCTTGATGAATCATAGATTGATTCTTAGACACTTATAGGAAAAAGGGTTGATAATTTTCGTTATTTGTGAGAGCAAATAAGGGGCGCGGCGCGGCATCCATCTAGCAACAGCAATATAAGTTTCAAAAGCGTTATTTTTGCACAGTTTTTATAACTTTCATCCTTAAAAGTATTTTCATTTCTTTTTTAATTGCAGTTAAAAGTTTGAACACGTCTCGCATTGTGTTGTATTGAAAAGGCAAAGCTTTATAAAATATTCGTCGTAATCTCGATGCGACAACTTAAGTTGACCATTGGAGGGTGTTTTTTTTCAAAATACGTCGCGAGTCAATTGAAACTCTCATCTTTTCTAAAGGTTTTAATGAACTTTTCTTTCACTACCACTTAACACTAATTGCACGTTCATGCTCTCTCATAACGTTTATTCTCCCATTTTAAATCTCTTAGTCAATACCTTGCCTTGTTATTATAATGAAATCTAGCATTTTTTTTCTAATAGCATAATTGAATCTTTGTTTATATGAACTTAAGAAATAAGAAACTTATTACGAAAACATTACGTGCCAAATGAATGTTTGTTAACTAATTAACAGTCCCCCAACTCTCAATAATCGCATATGGAATTAGAAATTATGTATAGTCAGAGAGGTAGAGTGATGTTAATCCCAAATGGATACAAGTTTATGAATAAATTTCTAACTCAAATTAAGATTACCATCTTTTATTTTATTAAAAATTAATAAAAAAAATAATAATATTACCAAACAATCCATCTCTTTCTTATCAGTTATAACCACTCAATTATCGAATAATAATCTAGTTTTGAATTTGAAATAAATTTTACAGGCTCAAAGTATCAATCAAATTTGAACGAAATTGATAAATCAGAACAAAAGTCCAGTTCCGAAACGGATAGAAAAAGTGGCAGTTATGGTCATATGATGCCAAGTGGTATAAAGAATTCTTCTGGTAAGTTTCCTTTTGTTTTCCATTATTTTTATTATTATTATTATTATTATTATCGATATTATAATTTTAAATATATAACTTTTGTGACAAAATGTTCAAATTTTGTCGATAGTATTTTGTCATCGATAGGTTCTACGTGTATATCTTGAGTTGGATTCCTATCGCAACGCTGCTTCCTATATGGTTGGAATATGTATCAGTTATCGTTAAATTACATTTATGAATAATTCATCGATTTCATTTAAAGTTTGAAAAAATAAAAGCCTGATAACAGAACAGTATAACCATTGTCGGTACAATTCAAATGTATTGCAATTTTCAAATTAACATTAATAATTGAATATATTTTACATCAAATAATCTAAATGATTTTAGTCAAACTTATCTTGAAGTTTATTTATATAAATCAAAAAATTATGTGGAAAGAAAGTAGGAGAAATTTAAAATTTAAAATTTATTCTTTATTTTTTTTATATATTTTTCGTGAAAGTTTAATGAAAGAACTTTGAAAGTCTATTTGAAATGTTTGAAATATGAAACATATACAAAAATTTAAAAAAAAAAAGGTATGATAGAGGTCAATCTATATAAAAAATTGATTGATTTGAATCAATTTTTAAATAGATTTCATTGCTTTATCATAACAGAAAAAAAAATTACAATCAATCAAAAATTAATAAAACTACTTTATATCAGTTTATGGTATTTTAGTTAAAATATTTATAAGTAAATAGATGGTCGTAGCACTAAAAGGCAAAATCACTTCTACAATTTCAAGTTTCAACACATTGTCTTTGATGTCCTCCCTAAACACATTTAATATTCCCTTTTCCAACATGTTCACTTTATATTTTGTCAAAATGTTATCCATCCAAAAATACAGTTCTTAATAAATTAAATCCAAATAAATAACCATCACCTCAATATCGATTAAATTGTCATTTTATTCAAAAAAAAAAAATTAAAAAAAAATGGAATATCGAACCTCTATCATCCCAGTTTTTGAACATTTCTTATTATAATTTAAAACGGAACTCTTTTATTTCAGGAAATTATAAATTTGGTTGGTCGTTGGTGATGATACTTCAAATATTATTCTATGCGTTACGGTGAATATATTATGAATCTTAAATTGCGCGTAATCATTATATTAATTAACTAAACTAAGTAGATTTTAGGAACGATAAGTTTTAATTATAATTTTACATGAGGACGCTTATAATCAAAGCATAAGTGTACAATTGTTTATGATAATATGTATCACCTAATTTAAATCAAGACTGAAATTGTTTAGAAACAACACTCAATTAAAAAAAAATATATATACTTAAATAAAATGACTTATTGTCATTTATTATCCTTGAATGATAGATAAATGTATAAAGATTATACAGGCTGTTACTTAATGATATTTACTTATTTTAATGGGTGACTCCTGAACCAATTTTGAGTCGAAAAGTTCATATAAAAGTGTGTCCTAAAATGCTTTGTTTTTAATATACAGGTGCTGATGTTGATATTTTTTTCCCAAGCTTTCATCAAAAATTTCAATAATCGTTCGAGATATTACACTAGATTTTTGTATATAAATTATTACGATATGATAACGATAACACATATTTTCACGCTAAGAAGCATATTCTACTCAAACCTGTGGCGTAGATACAGCTACGCCTCAATACAATTTTAATCAAAGACTAATATTTTCAAAATAATTCTTTTATTATTAATTATCATACAATTTGTAACAAAAAAGACCTCCACCATTTTTGTCGTAAGACTTAAGGTTTGGGGAGAAAATAATTAATGAAATAAATATTACTGGGTCGACATAAGTAGATACAGCCTAAAGTTAAAGAAATAATTGAATAATAACTTGTATTAACAAATAAATTTTGTGTTTTATAACAAACTTGATATTAATTACAAAATTATGTTTACAAAAAAAAAAACACTAACAGAGCCTGAATATCTAAGACTTTTCGTCTTAGAATTGGTTTAGGAATCGCCCATTAAAATAAGTACATATCACTAATTGTAAGTATAACACCTTGTATAACAAAAAAACCTACCCATCTTATAATTAACTTAATCAGATTAATTCAGATAATTCGGTTGTAATATTGAAATAAAACAAGAAAGTTTGCATTATTAGATTTATTTATTTGTTTTTATTATTTTAAATTTCTTAAATTAATTTGTGCCTTAAATTTTAATTGAGCTCTATCGATTTTATTGTAACATTTTTTTTCCACCCCAATATTATTTCAATTCATACTTAAATTGTGAATCAATATTTTGAAATAATTTCAACAATGTTTGTATTTTATCACAGTTAGATAAATTAAATATCTGGTATGGGAAAATTGAATTTCTCAAACATTGAATGTAGAAGCACGGAAATATCAAATATGTGTAGCTTTAGTAGAATATATTAAACAAGTGTTAATTGTAGTATAAAACTAACATAAGATATATTTTATTGTATATATAAATATATTAGTAACTCTCGTTTAATGCAGACCTTAATTATACATCAAATGGAAATATATAATTTCATTTACCGGTATTTTTATATTATAATAATAAAAAAACAAAAATGAATAATTATAACAATCAATTTTGACGACGCAAATTCCAAATTCAACCCATTGTATATCGTCCGATATAGTTTTGCAATTCGCAATGTCAATCTTAATGGAAATGTTTTGTTTTTTTCGATTACCCAAATTTAAATTTAATTTAGAAGATTAATTCGTTTTCAAATGAGAAACACAGGGTATTAGAAAATTTAGCCATAATTAATGGAAGTATTTTCATTTGTTGTATAATTTTTTTTATTCAAAAGGTCGAATATAATCGGCCATAATTATATTAATAATAATTAATATAAACTGGAATAACTTTGAAATAAATGGCTGAAAATTCAATTCATTAAAATAAGAAAGAAAAACTCTATAAACTAACCGTTTAAAATGCCCATTGAGCCCTTTGAATCATTTAGGTATATGATACTTTTGTGATTTGAACATTTTTTCGATCGAAAATGAGATAATAATAAACAGTATAAAGAAACGCGCTCATTCTTTTCAGGTGAATATTGATGGGAACTGCTTCTCTTATTTTAATGATTCGCATAGGCTGTTGAATTTTTGGTCACTTATTTTTAGACAGCCTATATATTAAAGTCAACTTAAATATAATATTTTGACTTTCCTATATAATTATTAGAGACGAAATGTGTCTTAATTTGTCAATGGTGCCAAATTGTATATGGGACAATTAAAGGGCAAATTAACTTTTAAGCTATTTATTAAAATTATTAGTGATTAATGAACGGATGTTGTGGACTTTTTTTGTACAACATTTTATTATTTATAATCAAATTGTTGTTGATGGTTGGCTACCGGAATCATTTTATTTTCAAATGTTATAAGAACTAAATAAAACATAAATAAATAAAAGATAAATCAATAAATAAAGTTGTATTTGCATATACATGATATAAATATATAAACAATGTATTGAAATGTATATAAATAAATAAATATATAAATAAATACTATATATCTATATATATATACAGATATTTTGTGTATGTATTATTTAATTTTTGCATAAAATACAAACAAACAAAAAAATTAATAAACATTTTCATTGGGGGTTGTTTAAAAGAGAAAAGATTAATTCCTGCTGTTAGGGAATTATACAAGTTCTTATCGTCGTCTTTCTCCCATTTACTTGCCCTTAATATTTTTATTGTTTATTTAGAAGCTCTTGATTTAAATTTCCATAAAAACAAAGATCTTTTGTCTACTCACTTATACATACATTTGGAAAAATGAGTGAAAATTTCTCTCTAATAAGTATAAGTAATTCGAAAATTTATTAAATTACCGGAAGAAAATATTTTTATTAAAATTATATCTATTATAATATTATGATAAAGTCAATTTTATAAATGCAGTTAATTCACCCCTTCATTGACAGAAGCTGTAGGCTAAACGATAAATTGCGGGAAGACTTCCGGCCTGGTAATTCAGTAATTTCGCTTATCTCCGAATTAGCAATCTACCATAAATTATAGTAGAATGAAAAAAATAGAAGTAAGTTTCAGGAAACGTTATTATAAAAACGACATTAATATAATGTAAGAAGAGGTAGTTCAATTTATTTTGAAAGAGGGCTGTCTATAAAATTTATATTAAAAAATTTATCGTTTCTTGTAAAAGAAAGTTTCGGACAATAATTAACTTGAAACGACTTGAAATCTGCTTTCATTGGTAATTTGGTAAAGTTAGTTAGATGTAGTGGTTGTAATAGAGGGGTATTAAACGGCCGGAGGTTACGTTAGAGCACACCCTGTCCATATTACACTTTCAATATTTATGTAAACTAAATATATAGTGAACTCGTTCTAACTCAACTAACTAAAAATTAATCTGTGTTTTTGTTAACAAATCTTTTTTCACCTCCTACCAGATATTTTTCTTTTGTTTTGTTTTATTCATTCACGTTAACATTCAAGTTTGTTTTATTAAAATTTCAGGTTTATTCAAACTGTTTAAAGTTTGGTGCTCAAACTAATTTGAGGTAATAGGGCAGATATGTTTCATCCTAGTATATATTCACTCGATCATATAAAGGTAAATACTTTGCTACTTGTAGATCTTATTCTCGTATGCAAAAGGTGCTCTAGGTGCTTTACGAAAAGTAGAAGTTACCGCTATGTAAATAACGTTGGTAAACTCTCAATGTGTACACTGTTCCCGCTTTGGCCGAATTGCGATACAATCAAGGAAGCTTACTCAAGGGATAAAATAGCTAACTTTTCAAAGAACACTGTTTATTAGCTAATTTAAGCAGGTGAGATAGAATCTTTGAGTCATACCAACTACGATAAACAAACTTTATATATATCATATAAAACATTGCTGACTATACAACTTCAATTAAGTAAATTCACACATTGATTATGTTACAACAACAACAACGAAAAAATCACTCTAAAAACTCAAATTAAATTGGAAATTTCAACTGTTTTATGGATTTGAATTAATAATATAAATGTTGTCGCAACAATGAAACAATATTAAATTCCTGCGACATTCCTCTGAAATCAGCAAATCTATCACCTTACCGCGTACAAAACCCGATTACCCAATGAAAATTGTTCCATTATCTGCGGTTATCAATCCAAATCCTAATCAGCACAGTCGAGAATGTTGATTCCTTTGATATAAATTTAATCAAATATCTATCTTTAAATATTCAAACGATTCCATCATATAATCTCACTTATAATAATTAATTCTATTTAAATATTCGAAATAATTAATTGAAACGATCAGAAATTCGATTTGTTTTGTTTTTCAAATGAAAATATCTCGAATTTGCACGCAATTAAAAAGAAAGGTTGAAAAGTTGCAAATTATCCCGTAATTATTGATATTCTTGAAATAACGAGTTGAGAACTTGTTATTATGCACAACGACGTATAATCCAATATTGGGCGACAAGGGGTGAGCTAGATCTAAACAATTTTCTTAATTTACTTTTGCAACATCTGACTTTTAATTGTATATCAAATGTACTAATTGGATGTTTTTATTAAAAAAAATAATAATAATAATAAAGAAAACTAAATAAAAAAATACAGTATAATTTTAATTTCAGCACAAAAATTCGATGATAATAAAGATTTGCAATTAGTATTATTATTATTATTATTATTTCAAATGTAACATTGTTTGGATTTAATCAAGAGTTCACAACTGAATCGAACTAAAACGTTATACAAACGGCATTTTTGTTTATTTAACAAATAATGGATAATTCGTTAAGTTTGTACTTGAATAGAGACTAGCAAAAGGAATTTATCAAATAATTAAAATTATATTGCATATTAAACTTTTTGTCTGTTAATCCGAAAACTCTCATTTATCTTTTCTATTTATTTTCAACAAGTCAATTGTTATTTGTCGAGTGTTATATTCACATAAAAATTGCCATTTTTTTTTTTTCTAAAAAGCAATTTAAAAAATTGTTGCAAAAGAGTAATAAAAATATTTATTCATCTGGCGTTCGTTAAGTAACCTAATATAATGATCACGATTCGTTGAGTTCTCACGATTCATTACCAATGATATAGATTCGTTCATATACCAGAATTTTTCAACAAATTCTAAATAACGCAAAAATTTTTACCATAATTTACTTAACATAATAATTTAGAGAAATCAACAACTTCCTACAATTAAAACTAATTGATTAAATTAAATATTTTCTATTAAAAATAGAAAGATTCATAATTCTTTACATAATACGACCATGTCAATTTTCATCAGTTGCTAATGTAAAACTCTCGTACATATATAAATTTATTCATTGTTGGTATTATCCGGGCCGTTAATATACAAGGCGAATATTTCAACGTTGAATTGTTGGACTAAATTTCACCATTCTATAACACAACTGAAAAACATCTCCAAAAAAAATGATGAAAAACAATTAAATAAATAATTTCATTTCTTTTTTATTTTGATAATCACAAAAATAATAATAATAAGCATAATAACCATAGTTGTTGTTTTTTTTTGTGGATATGGAAATCCTGGAAAATACTTAAAATTATGATGGGGTAATAAAAAAAATCATCTCACCTTTATAGATTCTATTAAATTTACTCATAATGGAATTTTATTAAATTCAAAATTATTAAGTTTAATAATAATAGATAATAATAATAATAATAATAATAAAAAGAAGAAGAAGAAGAAGAAGAAGAAATTTGACGATTTTTCATTATTTTTTATTTATAAATGATGGATTATAATGATATAAGACATATAAAATTACAATAATTTAACTTTGTTGATATTTGATTTTATTAAATTATTACAACATTGTGTTTAGCAATATAATAGTGCCCTAAATTTCTAATATCAATACTAATACAAGAGTGCAAGTGTATCGAAAAATATAACATATACAATATTCTAAATTACTAAACTTGTACTTTATGATGCACCAAAATCTTGATACTTTCTAAAATTTATTTATAAATATGTATGTATAATGAAACTACACATTTATTACAGTGCCATATTTATCCATGTTTTGACAAATGTTGGAAATAATAAATTGAGATAATATGCATTATTGATAATAGTAACGATTTGTTAATTTCGGTGCTAAAGTACATTTGAATTTGTTTCGTTACTATGTTATTATTTTATTATTATCATGATCGTTATTATTATTATTATTATTATTATTATTATTATCATTATTATTATAAATATTAATATTATTATCGTTTTCTAATTTAATGTCCTTGAAAGAGTCGCAATGATCAATAATAATCCTGGCAACACAATGAAATTGGAGCTCCCTAAAAAGAATATTAAAAATTAGTTCCGTCAACTTGTTCAATATAATAATGTTGTTGTTATTATTTTTATTTTTATTTTTTTCTAGTCACAATTGTTGTATTTCGATAGAAATATTCCATGGACGAGTCGGGGACTCATTACCATTTGAATAATACTAACTGAATCTTTATAATGAAAATAAAAATAATAATATTGTTAAATACAGTATTTTCACTGCAGTTGATTTAATTGTTGTCGAGTTTAACATTAAATTTACTTTTTAAATATTAGAATTTACGAATAACATAGAAATTAATTTCAACGTTAAAGTATGAAGATTATAAATTTAACGATCGATATATTTATATGTGCATATATGCTGGTATATTTTAACATTTGCAAAACTGCTGATTTAGGACATGAATTTTATTTAGAGAAAGTTTGTCAGCTATCAAAAATGTATGTGTTATCGTCAAAAAAAAAAAACTAGTTTAATCTATAATCATAACTATTCTTAGAAACATATCAACATAAATAAATAGATGAATATTTATTATTTGCAAATTAATTTTCAATTTACATTAAAAATATTTTTATTAAACTTACCGCCGCACAATCCACCAGGTATTTCGTAAAAACCTTCTTGACATGTACAAACTTTATCAATACCATCATAAGCTTTGCTTTTATTTTTTGGTGGTAAACAATCAGCACCGGTTACACAATCCTCATCCGAGGTACATAAATGTCTTGGTCCTGAAAAACAATGTAAATTCAAATTATGTCCAACCACAAAGATCAATAATAGTTTCTATTTTATTTATTTGTTCATTTTTTAGTAGTTCTAGTTCGATAAACGAAATTAATGTTTAATTCATAGGTAAGATTTTAGAATAAGGACTCTTATCAAGTGTTGTTTTGAAGGTCGAACTTGAAGTCGTTCTAAAAATACAAAATAAAATATATAAAGGTAGAATAATTCAGCCAATATTTGAATTTAATGAATTGACGCTGAAATGACCCAGTTAAAAAAAAAGTCGATAGTCCTCAGAATATCATTGTTTTCCATTACAATTTATGAAAATTACCTTTATGGGTAGCCTTACAGTTACCATTGATGGGATGTGCATTATCGCCACATAGACAAAAATTTTTCAGGCAAGTAGTTCCTTTGATAAGTGTACAATTAGCTTGACTAGTGCACGCTTTTCCATGCACTGAAATAACAAATAATTACTTTTTGAAAGACTAAAAAATTGAACTGAGATAATGCCGAGCCAAGTCTAATCATGATTCGTGCATAACTCAAACAGCTTTCGATTATTGTTGAACAAACAAAAAAAAAAATTAAAAATTCAAATGAACTTGTACCAGTTGTTTGTTGTGGATTAATTTGCGTGTTTGGGCTAGATTTTCCAAATGTAGTTAGCCCATGAGCGTGATTGAAACCAGCCAAAATTAAAAGTATTGGTATTGAAATAGTCACATAGAACGCATTCATTTTTGCACTTGTTTATAATAGAAAAGTAAATTTTATACTATTCGACGAGGTGTTATAATCACAGCCGTAGTCTAAAATGCGTTATGTTGCAGGGTTTTCTTTAACTTAAATTATGTACGCTTGCGCTTAACGTTTTGATATTAAGTCAGGCACGTGTACAAATGAGAATTAGCGTCTTTGTAGAAGGATCTTGAAGCGATAAGGCGGCTGCCCTATGGCACCTGAAATGCTTACAAGACACGCGATCTATTGCGTCATAAACAAATAGTCCTTCAAACAATTTACATCACTATATAAACCATTACTAGGCAGTTATTACATCACAAAGCTGAACATTAGCTATTGATTTTACTAATCGCCGAATTTTAATCAAATTTACATAATTTTGGGCTATTTTTATATCATCTACTAAATCAAATACATATTGATGTATTCGAATGAATTAATCACAACAAATGGCTATTATTCGACAAATCAATAGACTTTTATCGTTTTAATTTGAATAAAAATTCGAAAATTTGCAAGATTTCCTATGTATTCCTTTTGGGGAAATAATAAAAACTATAATTAATTTGCACGCAACCCTGCGGTTTTTTCAACAAATTTAACGAAAACCATAATCGATCTGCCTCATTGTTTATTTATTAGTCAATGCATATTGGAACACTGACCTTTTATGATATTACCTAATTAGAATAAATTCTATTAACACGATTGTATTATCAATTCCCATCATTTATATCCAACTTATTCAAAAGTTATGTAGTAAAGGTCTCATTTAATTGTATGATAAAATTTTGTTCGCCCGGCGCCTCCACTATTCCACATCTACCACATATATTTTGGAAAAAATGTAATAAAAATCAATTTTAAATATATTATACATTCAATTATGTTATAATTCTGAAATAAAATACTTAAATTTATATAATTTCTATATGTAATATCGATTTTTGAATGTGAAATAAATAGGTGTTAATAGAGTAATAGCGTGTGAATGGTGCAATTATTGTCGTTGTATATTGTGCAGGTTTTGATGGTGAATTTGTGACTTGGTCTATAGAGACTTATGTCAATCAGAATAGCGTATTTACATAATAAATATAACAGAGTTTACAATTATATAAGACCAATATTTGAAGAATTTACTAGTTGGTGAAAAAATATAACCTTGATATTTATTGTCAAAAAAATGAAATAAAAGGAAAGACGTAAAAAACTGTTTTGAATATATTGATAAAAGATTGGGAGACTATACAATAGTGGCGTAACGAAACTAAGACGGTTAATTTATTGTGTAGCATGCGGGCCATGGTATTTTTAGATTTCCTTTAGATAGGTAAAGAGCAAAATCAGTGAGCACGCATGCAAAATAAGAAACACGAAAGGACAGTATCTCTAACATATAGATGTATATACCCATATATGTATATATATATATATATATATATATATATATATATATATATATATGTATATATGATATAGCTTTAGACCTTTAACAAATTTAACACGAAAATTGGTAAATCTAACACTACCGGATAAGTGAATAAATCCCAACTTAAACCGCAAAATTTCGTACTTTAACTATTTTACTAAACCACGGAACCAATCATACCGTTATTATAACCGCAAAATTCTATATAACGATACAATTATGCGACATCAAGGGTAATTTCGACAATTTATTAACAAAAACAAAACACAATAATCAATTCACAGAATATATTTATTGTTAATTAGAAATTATATCACATCAAAAATATCAGTCTGTTATCAAAATATAACAAATCAAATTTCTACGTATTTTGCATATATTACAAAAAACAAATATCCCAAATTATGTTAATATAAATATATATTATATATAGTAAATTTATATACAGGATGTTCCGCCAGAGGCATTCCTGGTCTTGCAGGAACTCTAGTTCTAGTGAAAAAAAAATGCACTCGAAGATCTAAAGTTTGAGAAATCGTTTTAACGTCAAAATGTTTACTAAATCTCACACTTTAGATCGTCGATTCCTTTTTTTCACACCCATTAGAGCCAGAGTTACAAGACCAGGAAAGCCTCTGGTGGACCAGCCTGTATATACAGCTGTCCGTTTTTCGAGCTTAATCATGGGGATCTCGCTTATTATCTTATTAAAAGAGATACGATTTCGGTTAAATTGTCACAAAGTTGCATATTTTTACGCTGATCAATAATTTGAAAGAAAATTTCACTTACCATTTCTAGTTTTTTAATTAAGGCGAAAAAGCTGAAATTTCAGATTTTCGTTTTTATTCTATATTTTTCAGCAAAAACTAGCAAATATACACGTTTTAATTGAAACATTCTTCAGGCACTTTTTTCCTAGAAATCTAAATATACTATCACATTTTCCAAAGCACTCTTGATACGAGAGTTACAACACTTAACTTTGGTTTTCCTTATAAGAGCCATATTGGATTTTTACATTTTTGAATAGAGCCTTTTTTTGTGATTTAAATTATGTATCACATGATATGATTGAAACTCCATATTCTACAAAATTTGAACCAAAGCCAAAGATTGACTCACAAATTTATTTTCAGTAAACAAGTTCTAAAGACAACAACAAAACTAATTGTAAGAACAAAAGAGCGAATTACCGAATGAAGCCAAAACAGAAACATGTCCCATTGTTACTTTGGAAACACCTTTATTTAACAAAAGAATTTTCTAATCAAACATATTTCAATAATTAACGCAAACGTTTTCACTTTTCATATCAATCAAATGCCTTTTTCTACTGAAAAAACCGAGATATGCTTGAAATTTTTTACGTTTCACATTAAAATGTAACAATCACTTGTGAAACATACCTGCAACGATATCCTGAGCAAGAACAACCTGCTAAAAATTAATTTTTAACCCTGCATAAAAATCTAGATGAATATGGCTTTAAGAATTACTTATTTGAAAATAAATTTGTAAAATTGCTTCTAATTCCAATTTTATAGAATATGGAGTTTTAATCTTTTAATTAAATTAAGTCAATTTTGTGTTAGAATAATAAGTGTTTCCTAGGCACTCTCTGTAGAAATGTTTCTTTCAATTTCAATTATATCAAGAGTGCTATGGAAAATGTGATAGCATATTCAGATTCCTTGAAAAAAAATGCTCCGAAAAATGTTTCAATTAGAAACGTGTAGCTTTGTTAGTTTTCGCTGGAACAAATAAAAACGAAAATCCTAAATTTCAGTTTTTTCGCCTTAACTGAAAAACTAGAAATAATAAGTGAACTTTTCTTTCGGATTATATTAATTAGCGTAAAAATGTGCAACTTTGCCCCAATTTAACCGAACTCATATCGCTTATATTAAGCGAGATCCCCATGGTTAAGCTCGAAAAACGGGGCAGCCTATTATATACTATATACATATATATATATAAAACATATAATTTTTTTTCCTTCAACTTGTCAATAGTTGAACTCGGCTAAAATGAAAATTGAATCGAGCTCATACTAATGCTTACGCTCAATTTTGTACTTTATCTTGGAAAATTCTGAAAATTTATAATAACTTATAATATGATATTTTCAGCACAAATAACGAAAGTTATTGAAATATAAGTTATTGTAAGCTGAAATAGTGGAATTAGAAAACAATATAAATCTGCCAATAATTCATAAAGTTTTACTCAGAAATTTTTGAAAACAAAATAATCTCTTTGAATGTTACAATTCTAAAAAATAATTGTCATAAAATTGAATTTTTAAGTAGGCTTTGAATTTTCAGTAATTTTTCAAAAGTACATACTTATACATCAAATTTTGTTAGTAACAGTGACACATAAATAATATACTTACTCTATTGTATTTAATTTTATGTGCGTGTTTGTCATAGTGAACATTTGGTGAATGATAATAATAAAATTTGTGCTTTGTATACATATTTTTTTTTGCTTTTGCCTCAACAATAATAGTGAAATTTCAATTTTTTTCATTTTTAAAAGTCTTCTTCAATATTTGTACTTGTACTGTTCTGTTCGTATTTAAACATCTGACCAGTTAAATAAATTCAGAATCAGCATGCAATGTTTTTGTTATCTAAATCATTCATCAAGCCCAGATTTAGGTCAAGTAATTTTCAAGACAAATACTCTCCTATATACAAAAACGATCACGATAAGTGGAATAATTAAGAAATTTTCTCAAAAGAAACTAATAAATACATGTACAAAAGGTTAGAATTTACATAAGTGCCGGTGTTGGAAACGATGGTGGATGTATTAGAACGGAAGTAGGCGTCCCAGCTGCTGTCGTTGTTGTTGTTGTTGGTATGCTAGTTGTCGATCTTCTTGAAAACCATCGTGGTAATATTGTTTTCCCTTTTTCTAAATAACGTTGTAATACATAAACATATGGATCCAATGTAAAATACATGCACATCAATACATTTGCTATTTTCGAAAATATTTTATAAAATTTCGATTGTGGACAGTAATGTGACATTGGAATCGATATCTGGAAAACAAAATTGAACAAAAACAAACAAAACAAAAAGAAGCCTATTAGAGAAAAGTTGTTTGAAAAGAAAATCGACGTTATTATACCATCTGTGGTAACCAGCACACTATAAATATGACGCAAATTATTGCCATCAATTTAGCAAAAGCGACTTCTTCAGGAGTTTGATATTTAACAGCACAACCAACTACACGATTATTAATAATTGAACGGCTAACACGACGTATCAAAGCACGATTTTGTGATGGAATCCTCGACAATTCCCATATTACCGTCAAATTACATATTGCAATACATATGCATAAACCGGTACCTGAAAATGAATTACAATAAAATCTCGCTAATATAAACTTAATAATAGTTATAATAATACTAATAAATAAATTAGTAAATTGACTAATGTAAAAATTAATAATACATAGTCACGGTCAAGGCTATTACCATCTTTGTCGATACCACTACTGTTTGATGATAGATATAAAAATTTCATTCCCATTGTTCCAAAGAAAATATAATTAATTTAATAGACTTTGATTATTATTATTATTATTATTATTATTATTATTTAAACATTATTATTGACAAATTGATTGTAACAATTTGAAAACTTACCAAATACGAGATAAGTATAAGCGTAAACATAGTCCAATGGTTCTTTTGCGTCTCGATATCTTTGACAAAGTATATTGCCTTTTTTATCAATACCATAATAGATACCGAAACCGACAAGTGGTAAATATGTTAAAACAGCACCCCCACACCAAAAACAAATAATAAAACGTTTCAATGTTCTATAAGTAACAATCTAAAAAGAAAAAAGAAAAGAAAATACAAAAAACAATAAAGGAATAATTTCAATTGTTGCCCATTTAAATACAAGTAAATTTAAAATCGTATATACAATATACATACATATATTGGGTTATAATTCATTTACCTTATCAAAGAATAATCGCAAGCATGTTAAAATAAAGGAAACAATTTTTTTTTCTTTTTTGAATTGAATAAAATGTCAGTTTCTCCGCATACAATAAATAACCACTAATGCAACGTCATTAAATTTATTACTGCACCAAAAATAGACATATATTTCTTTATTTGTAGAAAAACATTTTTTTTTTCTTTTGATCAATTTAACAACCACTAATTGTGTACGTAATATTGATCTCAACATATTGTTGATTAATTGAATGTTTCACATTGTAATTTTGTTATAGTTTGTTATAGTTAACCACTTCACCGACAAAACAACAATTTTAATTATTTATAAACTCAGGATCGACATCAATTTTTTTTTCTTGTTTTAAATTCAGTTTCTATATCAATTTCAATGTCGTGTTATATCTTCAAAATAATCAAAATTTTAATTTGGTTTGTTTAAAATTATTAGAAATCAAAATTGGACTGAACAGTTCAATGGCATAAAAAATATTTACCCGATTATGTCTAATTGTTTAACATTTAAATGTCATTATTTACAAATTTTTAAAATTATTTTATAAGAAAGTCTGCTATTTTGACTCGAGGATATTTAATATAAATTTCAATTAAAGTTTAATATTTTGGTAAATTCTTTCAAAATATAGGTACCTATATGTAATATAATGTTGTAATAATTTTGCAAATAACAGACAATGGTAGTTAATTTGCCTTAAATAGTCACTATTTTACATATATTTAACGTTAAATATAACAATAACATATAATAATAGTGAGTTATTTAGGATTAAAGTCCAACTTTAAAAGGATATTCGCCTATCGTTGAGGGGAATTTTCTTTAATTGACATGTCGGTTTTGGTTTGTATTGAATATACGTTGACATAAAGAAAACTTTAGCCAAAACTTACCTGTTGATAGAGGAATGGTCTAGTTAAAGCTAACCAACGTTCTAATGCCATAACGAATGCAACACAACCAGAACCAAGACCAAATGCTCTCAATAATACAAAACTAACACATATCCAATAAACTGGTATTAAATTGAATCGTTGTAACATCATTACAATAAACATACCAACTTGAGCTACCAAATCATTTGTTGCTAAACATCTTAACATTAATACATGTTTTCTATTTCTTGTACGAGCCGATTTATATAATATCCATAACGCTGCTATATTACCAATAACACCAATCAATATTAATAAAATTATTAATAAACTTGAGCTTCTTGGTTCGTTGATTGATGGCACGTGCTCTTCCATTTCTTAATAACAATTAAACCATGACTAGAAATTCGATTTATTATCACACTATTTATTTAAGAAACTTATCAACCTGTGTGTGCATTGTGACAAACTTTACGTTTATAAACAAGCACACTAGAAAAATGGAAATATAAAAATTATTCTAATAAAATGTTGGTAATTGTGTATATGTCCAAGTATCGCACACCATCACAAAATAATCACACACTTTACGTTTCAGTTAAATGAAACTCTATAAAATATTATAGAATATTTGATAGAAGATAACGTACAATAATTAAATGATCTCGAGACAATAACAAAGAATTGTATACGAATTCTTATTAGTGGTATTTATTCATCAGGAATATGTACAGAATACAAAATATATTATTGTTTTTATTTGTAGAGTTATTCGAAAACATTTTCTATAATGTAATAGAACAAAAAAAATTATTGAAATCAAAGACTAAAATATCAAAAGAACCCGGAATAGAATAACCTTCGATATAAATAAATTTACCCAAAAAAAAAAAAAATTGTATTAAACATTTAATTCGATTTTTCTCATGAAAAAGCTTATAATTCTAGAAAAATATTAAATCATCTAGATCTATCCCGTATAAGGATCCTTATCGTCATCATTATGATTATTCTCATTTTAATCTCCTTTATGATATGCATAATATATTAGTTGACTATTAATATTTCAAAACAAAAACAAATGACTAAACTAGTTTAATTAAAATTACTGATAATTAATATTCAAAATAACTCAAATTTGTGACAGTTTTTTTTATTTTTTTATTTTTTTAAATAGACTAATTACTATCGAATATTTAAATTAATTTATCTCTAATGTCCTAATGACTTCAATGTGATTTTATTGTTGTTTATTGTTGTTGTTGTAGTTGTTGAAAGCAGTGACTTACCTTAAGCTCTAATAATGGTGTAGGTCACAATAGGTGTTGTTTATTCTGGATGTCCACTAATTAACAATAAACAAATTTTTTGAGCTTCTTTCGGATGAAAAATAATCACGTGATATAATAATATCCCATCCCGCACGCGTACTAAACATAAAAAGTTAATACATCCTGTGTCTTAAATAATATAAAATAATTCATTTAATATTGATGATTAATCAATTGAAATGAAATAACATTAGAATTAAATCAATATTAATTCAATTTAAATTCAATACGAGTAGAAGAATCACATTTATTTTATCATTTTTCATACATATTAAGTACAAGACAATACTAATAACTAATGTGACATATTCCTGAAATTGTCCTACGTGATAATAATTAACAAATAAATAGATACTCCATATTACGAACACGACATAACTAATCCTCAATTTAGAAAAATTTATCATCAAACTAATATCATCTAAATTTGATCAAATATTTTCTTAATTATACAATCTATATTTAGAGATAAATATAATTAATCCTATTAGAGGAAAAAAAAAACAACAAAACAAACGAAAACAAGTGGTTTATCTGTTGATTGGAAATTTGAAACCATAAACACGAAAACAATTTAAAAATATGATTAATTACTATTATTGAACATTGAAAATTTCCAATTCTATCAAATATATAGGTAGAATTCGTGCAATTAGAAATTATAACGTTTTTTTTTTATTCAGAGCTGATAAAATTGAGCTTTGAAATTTCAGCGATAACCCTCGAGCTTTATTTGAAATGCTGAAAACATAGCTTAGGCAACCAAATATACACATAACAATGTATTTTTAGATAACTTTTTATATTATAATTTTATAATATCAATCATATATTAATTAAAAATCATTGAGCATAATAAGAGGGTTAATATAATGGATCTTCTTGTTTTTTCTTATTAACAAATTAGAAATACTACATATTGAAATCAAATCAGATCTTACAATTAGTTTGGACAAAAATAAAACGACTATCTAACATTTTATTACGCTAATTCATAACCTGGAAAAAGCACGCTTCAAGTTTATTCTTTCGATCCCAATCGTATCTATTCTAATTATAAGGTAATTATCACTATATCTATCATTTATCCACTATTATCAATAATTTAGTAATTTTTATTAATTCATATAATGTAAATGAATACAAATTAATTGTATCGATCTTTTATCTAAATTAGGTTATAATTTTTTAATTACCAAAAATTAATCATCCAATTTCCATAAAAAAATTCCACAAATAAGTCGAGAAATATTGTCTATTAAATATAAAACATTCCACAAACTTTGCACTAAATCGGTAATGACTCTTGATTCTATCTATTATGACCCTAATAAAATCGTTATTTGATTAATTTTGGATGGATTTTATCATTTATAATTGAATTCCCAATTAATGTTATTTATTTGTGTTTTTGTTAATTCAATTTAATTTCAAAATTCCCGCCATAAATGGTCTGGTATTCTTGTCAACTGTCAAATTTTCAATTTTTTTTCTATTACTGGAAAATCGTCGATAAAACCAAACTTTTAATAAGGTAATTGATTAGCTAATTAATTGATAATAATGATGACTAACAACATTTTTAGTGTAAACAAGTAATGAACTGTAATTATTAATTCATTAATTTATAATCTTAAAATATGTAGATCTTCATTTGTTATTTTATGGTAGCTTAAATTTGTAGGTTAGTCGTTTGTTTGTTTTTTTTTTGTCTAAATAAATAAAGTTAATAAATAATAATTATATGAAATGTTGTTTGATTTTAGTGCAGTAATTGATATCAGCCCTTGTGTGAAATGGATGACCAACAAGATGTATCGATTAGTGGAGCTGTAATGAAGAGAAAAGAAAAAAATCGTCGAAAAGATCCAAGATCGTGGGAAAATATAATAAAAACAATATCAACAGTTGATGGTGATACGAAATTAACAATAATTGAAGAGAAATATAATAATTTATATAATGAATTACGTAAATTCACTACAAATTATCAAAATTTGGAAACTAAATTCAATCAATTGTTAAAAGATAAAGATCATCATCAATCCGAATTGGCAAAAAGTGTTGTTGCCAGAGCGCGACTTGAAAGTTTATGTCGAGAATTACAAAAACAAAACAAACAAATAAAAGTATTGAATTCGAAAATTGTGACGTAAAAAAACTTATGATTTCTTTGTTTTACAGGAGGAGAATCTTGCCAAAATTAAAGAAGAGGAAGAACGTAGGAAGGAAGTTTCAATGAAATTTGCTAATAAATTATCTGATATAAATACAATGATGGATGAGAATAAAGAGAAAAGTGAACAATTACGTGAAGAAAATTTACGAATGACGGCTAAATTAGCAAAATTATATAGTCAGTTTCAAAAACGTGAAGAAGATATATCGAAAATGTCACATCAAATGGAATTAGAAAGACGTTGTTCACAAGCACAACTAGCTAAAATGGAATTAGAAATAAAAGCTGAAAAGGAAACATATTCAAGTGAATATGCAAAAATTCAAGCACAGTTGATGGAAAGCGATACACATTGTCGTATGATGTCTGAAAAAATTAGAACATTACAAAATCAAATCGATATTTATAAATCGCAGTATAAAGATTTTGAAACAACTATGACGAAAAGTAATAGAGTGTTTGATACATTCAAAACTGAAATGGCTGAAATGACAGAACAAATGAATACATTAGAAAAAGAAGCACAAACTTGGAAAATTAAGTATCATGAAAGTACAAAAACAATAATAAATTTAACAGAGGCATTACAATTAAATGAACGTAAAATTGATAATTTGTCCAAACTTTGTCGACAATTACAAGTTGATCGAGCTGCATTTCTCAAATTACTCAAAGATAATGGTATTAGACCGACTAGTCAAATTTCTGATGAAAAAGATGAAATTAAAGATAATACGAAATTGACAAAAAAAGAACACGAATTGAAATTACTTAAAAATAGTCTTAAATTAGTTCAAGACGAATTAGCACGTGAGTAATCTAGCGAAATATTGTTGTCATTATTATATTATCTATCAACTTCTAGGAGTGCAAAATACTGAAGCTACAAATCGAGATGAAGCCAATGAAAATGAGAAAACTGAAGAAAATTCAATGAACTGTAATTTACAAGGTATTGTTTCTTCTTTTCTTATTTCAACATAGATTTTAATACATTCTTTCCCATTAGATAAATCAGAAGATGACAATAACGAGATAACAAATTCGATTGAGAAGCAACTATCCTCCGATTTAATCAATCATTGTTCTTAATTTTTCTCTATATTTTTATGTGTTTTGAGTGTTTTATTGTTTGTTTTGTGTGTTATTGACTTCATTTAATTAATTATTCCTGGTACAAAAACAGTTATGCTGGACTGTATTTGGTTGGTGTTATTTTTATTTTTTTGTTTCAAGTATTATTTTTCAATGTTAATCGATTTGCAAAATTCTCTTAAACTAATAGTGCCTTAGAACAAATTTTCAAGATTGGAATAAATGGTTTACACGATTTGTTTTTTGATTTTAATTTTAATTTTTTTTTTAATTCTACTAAGCAGTGGTGGTAGTTATTATTTTTCGAAATTGACAAACATGTGGCGGTTAAAAAATAAAAGTAATTAAAATGGTGGATGCGCCGGGTGTGCAAGCACATTATAGATATACATATAATAAAGATATAGGAGGAGCACTGATTGTTGTTAGTTAAGATCTCGCATAATAAAGGATAGAATGTTTATGTACATAAAAATTAAGGGCGATTTTCTGATTAAATTGAAGTGAAACAGAAAACCTTTTCAGAACAGTTGATATCTAAATTTAACTAACGCATGCCTTAAAAAAGAAATGTACCCTCTTATTTATGATGCATTTATATGAGCACATTGAAAATAAAAAGACTAGTATTATTCAATGATTTTAGATTTTATTTCGGATGGCTGTCTTATTGAATATTTCATTATATTCTATTCAAATTATTGCTCCAAGATATGAAAATCTTCAAAGGAGTGATTAAGATTTATGCAAAATTGTTGGAATGTTTATTCAATTCCGTTAGAACCCTTTTTGAACATGCATCCTAATAAATGATAATTCGAGACGTATTATAAAAAAATAATTTTGCAAACAATTATTTATTGTCGATAAACATTTTGTTACAATTAATTGCCTTCTAGATAATTCAAAAAACAACAAGAAAACGATCAACATAAAACTAATAAATTGGAAAACAAAATGAGAAGAAAATGTAAACAATTTACTAATTACCTACCTTTTAAATATCGATACTATAATAGAAAAAATTACGGAATTAAGAGAGAATTTAATGTAATCATAGGTACTCCAATTTTTTCAAAATTTCAATGCCAACTAGGTACTTATTAATGTTAAATGTAAGCAAATTTTTATTATCGTACCTATAATTATTATTTGTCTATACTGCACAAAGACTAGGAGTAAAACTAATATTTTAATCCAAGATCAAGGACTGATTTCAAATATTTATCTATGAAATTATTTTATCAATTTGAATTCCTTAATTAGTCATTCAATATATAGGTAGATTTCTATCATTCATTAATGTATATCCTACAAAGATAACGACATTGATCGTTATCAAATTTATAAATAAATATAAATATTTTAAATTCAAATATCGATTGGATTATTTATTAATATTTCAATATTAGCGATCAATTTATTTCTACCATATCATTGATTCTGAACCTTCACTATATGCTGGTCTACTGAAACGATCTCTGCGAATCTCATTGAAAAAAGTTGCACAAGAAAATCTATGAGGAATTGATATGTACTGTGTTTCCTTATATCATTTATTGAAGAAATAAATTATATTTTCAAATAAACAAAAGGATACAAATATCTTTAAAAATTAATAAGTGCTTTATTAATTGAATAAACTTACAATCACACTAGATGATTATGTATACGTGTACGGTAAAACAAAGAATCAATAACCATATAATATATAAACACATACAAATAAAATTTGAAAATAAAATTAAATATGACGATTGTGATTGGACAAATTGGTAGAAAATTAATAAACAAATAAGAAGAACATAAAAAATATTTTTTTCATTTTCACGGACTTCTTTGTTAGATGTTTCTAATTTTTCTTCATTACTTTTAATGTAATCCCGTAAAGATTGCACGTCCTTTTGGAGTAATTTTATTTTAATATGAAATTCTTCATAATCTTTTTTTTCAAATTTGTAGATATCAAGTTGATCTAGAAAATTGTTTATAATTAAAACCATATTTCTTAAAAATATTTAGATATAAAAATTTCTCTCAAGTCAAAGTAACAATAAGTTATTAATTGAAGCTAATTTTCAACAATTAACTTTAAGTATTATAAAAATTTGCAAATAGAGCTGGTGTACCTGATGTAATGTTTGACTTAGAAGGCAGGGTTCCGGTATTTTGTAAATTATCAGCCTCGATTATTTTCATTGAATCATCTGAAAAATGGTTATTGAAACAAAATGTAAAAAGTTGATTAAATAGAAAAGAATCTTATAAATACCTGGCGCTTCATCAAATTGTCGCAGTAAATGGTTGTCTATTAAAGTTGAATTTTCATCAAATTTTGCAGCTTCTTCACCTTCATGTGCCTCAATAGTCTTAAAAATGAATTAAGTTGAATGTAAATATTGTAAACATATATACGTGTATGTTTGTTAATAAGACAAATTCTCGTCAAATTTGAAAAATATATTGATAAAATTTTTTTGGACAATTACAGATGGAAGTCGAAGAATTGCAAAAATCATAATTTTTGAGTGCACTCTCTATCATAACTGTTCATTATGTATCCGGGTTAGTGCGGTACCTCAATTGGAAAAAAAATATGGGCAACCGAATTTTCAAACTCAAAATTGATAATCATAATGTTGTGAAATATCAACCAACCAAGTCTTTGTGATGGCATCCAGCTTGCAATGGAAAAACTGATGAACAACGTCATCGGAGCAACAATCCTTAAAAAAAAAAGTACAAAGGGAAAGACGTTTCGATAACACACATCTCAATTATTCTAACCAACCGACATGCCATGCGAGTTTACGGTACGGCTTTCACTCGCGGTAACAATAAACAGATCAAAAGAACAGTCATTGTGGGTTTGCAGCATCAATCTTGAAAATCCATGATTAGATTATGGTAAAAAAATGTCTGCCTAGTACTTATTGCATTATTTCGAAGTAAGGAAAGATTTGTTATATTTACATTTGAATCGTCAAAATTATCAGTTGCTTTTATTACTACTATTCGACTACGATCAATTCGCAAACATGGTGGTTTATAAGCATAATATTCATCATCAAATTCACTTTTACCACTATCACTACTATCGCTATCATTTCCAAAATAATTATATCCCCATTGTTCTGTTGCAGATGGTTTTGTAGGATTCTTCAATTTCTTTTTTGTACCCATTATTATTTAATAATTATTTTAATATTATAATCAAATCTTAAACATTTGAAGCAAAGCAACCAACTAAACTGAGCACCTCAAGTACCGCAACTATACATTCAATTATCAATTGAATGACTCATCATTCTACGATATCAGATTTTCCTTTTTTAGGGTACATTCACACTAAAATGTCGATCACGGTTCGTTGTCGGTCTGGTGAAGTCATGATCACAGTATACAATCTGACCGGAACTTGACTGTTATAGTGCATTTTCATTAGTCCCTCATTGCTGACATCTGACGATACTGTGGGAGCAAAATCAAAATTTGACCATAGACTAATAACTAGATCCCTAACTGCCTATACTTTGCGCAGAGCAAAAGTGATGCATTTTTTAGTGGTTGGCTGCCAACCAGTTTTGTTAAGGAAAACGGACTAGTGCGATCCGCTGCGTATTCATTTGTATGGGATTGCGTTGTTAAAGAACATGTATGTGACAATAATTGGGTGAAGTCGAAAACGCTCTAATTGATTCAGCCACAGCTTTAGGCGACTTGTGGCTAACTTCACAGCTTTATATACGAGCCGCACTTTTTCAACCAGAGTTCGGGGTCTAGTTATTTATATTAGTCTATGAATTTGACAAATAATCACAGCGAAAACTGTTTTCATCGTAGACTAATATAACAACTAGACATATATTTAATACTCCTATATTGCTAACGCCTATAAGTGTTCGGGTAAGGATGAAAGTGAAACAGAAAACGACCTCTTCTACATCTTTTTACATACCCTGCTCGTTGTGCACAAGCGTTAAGACTTCGAACGTGCGCATAAGACACATAGTATATATTTCGGTACTGTGGTATATGGAGTGTGGAAGGAAGGAGCAACATCTCTTATGAGACTAAATTGAGAAAATGATTTCCGAAAAGGGGTGTTTAGAGGTCGCTAGTGTCGATTCCTGGGCGACTTGTCGATTCACATGAAGCTAGCGCTTTATGCAACTTGTAAACAAAGTGAAGTTAGCACAAGTGTGGCACACGTGGGCGAACGTATTGAATAGATTTTTTTGTTTAACTCTGTCTCATTCTAATGACGGGCATCTTTTTCTTCCAAACTCTCCCAGGAATCTATTGTGGCGCCCTCTAAACACCCCATTTTGGGCCAAACTTTTTAACATAGAGAAGTTCCTCCTTCGCTTTACACTCCATACTGTGGTATTTACGTCTCTTTCGAAACCCTACTATTAAGCAATATAGGAGTATTACATATATGCAACTAGACCTCTAATTGCCTATACATACGACATTGCGCATAGCAAAAGTGCTATATTTGTTTTCTTATGCAAAATGGACTAGTGCGTTCCGCTGCGTATCATTTTTATGAAATAGACCACCGGTCTTACAATTTGAGACAGGTTTTGACAGGGTTATCAAGTTGGGGGTTTTTCCCCTAAATTTGAGGGGAGAAAATGTAGAATGGGACTTTTTTGGGTGTCTAATATTTTTAGAGATAATCTTAGGGACATAAAAATTGACGCTGGTAGCAAAAGGCATAGACCTAATAGTTTCTCTTCTCTGCTGGTACTATATAGTGGAGGTATTTCTTAAGTTAAGAATTCAGTTACTAAAATTGTCACAAGGAGCGTTACGATCTAAGCGGGCAGTTGTGCTAGAGAAACATGGACTGTGTGAAAGAAAGAAACAACAACAACGGATTTAAATTTTAATATTTAACATTTCTTACAGATCAAATAACATATTGCATAATATTTAAAATATTGATATGAAAATAACGTATCATTGTCCACATATCAAGTGCTTCACCTGAAGCAATTAAAAAACGCACTTGAGGATTCAAAAGAACATTTTGACAACAAAACGCTTTCGCTAACTTTTCATAAATCTAGAAAATCTATATTATTTATATATTAATTTGATTTTCAATAATTATGTTATTCTGGTAAGGCTTATTCACATGTAGTAGAAATGAAATAAATGAATAAATTTTTTTTGGAAAATTTTCAAATTTCTCATTCCCAAAATGTATCGGAAAATATTCAGTTGTAGTAATTGCAGTAAAAAAATAACCTTGACATGGAAAGAAGTCTACAAAATAGAAAAAGAATTAAAGTAGACTCACGATTATCCGGGCTAATTCAGCGGATGGTGGTCACGGGTTATCTGAAAACAGTTAATCCAACAACGTAAGAAGATAATTGTTATATGAAGTTTACATGTTTAATAGAATGGAAAAATATATTTACAGATAAAGAAAGGTTGTCCGGTTAATCGGTTAATCTGCAAACCGGATGCTCCGCCACCGGATAATCGGGAGTCAACTGTACTTCAAATGATTATTTAACATAAAACAAAGAATTGTCGAGTATTGTTTAGATTAACAATAAGATTGGATTTCTTATTGAATTTGAAAAAAAAGAACATACCCAATGCAATTTCGTTTAAAATTGAAGAGAAACACATTTTTCTATAATTACTACAACTCAAGTTTATTTATGTATTTTTTTCGAGAAAATTAACGCAAAGAAAACACAAAGCATCCCAACTAGATACATAAAAATTAAATAAAAAAACAATGAGTACTCCACTATTATTTTTGTTTATGTTAAATAGCCTTTATTGAAATAAACACAAAACATTATTATGATTATTTTTAGTTAATCTTTATTATAATTTCTAATTATTCGATTTAGATGCAATGAAAATTTAAATATAGGTTATCTTCATTTTTAAAGGAGATAAATTAGATTGTGTATGTTTTATTCTTTCAAATTCAATAAGAAAACGTGTCCTAATTTAAAAAATACACGACTATTGTTTTTTTTCATATTAAATAAACATTTGAAATATTTTTTTTTTTTTCAATTGTGATGATATCATTTTGGGTCAGGGTTATTTTTTACTACAATTACTACAACCTAAGTTCATTGATTATTTTTCTCTAACTAGATGCCTTTTGGGAATGAAAAATGTAAAATTTTCGAACAAAAACGTTCTCTTCATCTTTCTACTACGTGCAAGACCCCAAACCCCAACAATACGATACCTAGTTATTGAAAATTAAATTAATATCTCATTATATATAATATTGATTTCTCATATTTCCCGAAAAGTTAGCGATCGTTTTAGCGCCAAAATGTTCTCTAGAAATCATATTTTAGTTCCTCGAGTGGACTTTTCCTTCTCTACTAGAACTAGAATTACAAGACTAGGAAAGCCTCTAGCCCACCACCTGTATAATTACAAACATTATCTACATTTTAAATAACAATCATTTTGAAAGCTTATGCAGACCATTGTACGATAGAAACGTAGAGGTATTAGCAAAAAATTTTTACTCTATTTATATGTAAGTATGTAAAACGTATAAAATTGATCGGTTTTAAATTTCATGAGTAACATATACAGATGGATTAATTAAAATAAGGCCTTAGG
>JAZBGX010000081.1:31574-55239 GCA_037414775.1 Zonitis immaculata
AAAGGCCCGTTGGCTTTTCAGTCCCCTGTATATAGCAATAGTCACCACTGAGGGTACAGCATTTTTGTTGGCATCTTATTTATTGACAAAATAAAAAACGCACTCGAAACTGTAATATTCAAAGAATATTTTGGTATTCCAACGATTTTTTGAGCTTTCCCAACAATATGCAAACTTATTCTTATTATATTGTTTTAAAGAATACAAAAGATAATAACCTCGATAGTGAAACATCCTATACATTGAACAATGAATGGATTATTTTAGAAATTTATTCAATTTATGCAACACAAAATACACAATTATTTGTATACTTTGAATGTCCCATTACGATCGATGTTTTATTTATGATCCTGTAACTTAATTAAATAATTACGATTTCATAATCAATAAAATAGGTACGACTTAAAAAAAATATTTTTTTAGGTAGTGATATCATTGAAACTCAATTATTCATTGAATCGATCCTATTAAATAAATAAATAAATAACACATATGTCACGTGATATTTAATATTTCGTGTATAGTTGATGTAGAATAAAATCGATTCATTAAAATATTGAATTGAAAAAAATACTCTAATTTCTTGTAATCGTATTGTTTATTTTGTGAGATTTATTCAATAATAATTGTGAGATATTTGAAATTTCGCGCGTTAAAGTGCGAAAACATCCGCAAAACATAACCTCGAGGATTTCCGAATATTGCGAAGTTGTGATTCTTATGAAAATCATTTCAAAAACCAACGTGTGGATATATAATTGGAACAAGAATTTTTTCTTGGAATATTTTATTATCTGAAGTTGTTTTTTGATTTTATAATTTATTCAGTTAAAATTCAATTTGTAATAAGAGGTGAGATTATAAACTAATTTTATTTAAATTTTTAATAAATATAATCTGTTAGGTTTGGCCAGGATGTCGACTTCTCGTGGTCCTAGGCCATTAATTTTTTGTGGTCCATCTGGTTCTGGTAAAAGCACATTGTTACAAAAAATGTTGACAGATTATCCTGATAATTTTGGATTTAGTATAAGTCATACCACTCGTAAGCCACGATTAGGCGAAATAAACGGTCAACATTATCATTTTGTAGAACCTGAAGAGATGACACAGGCTATATCTGAAGGCAAATTTATTGAACATGCTACATTTTGTAATAACATGTATGGTACTAGTAAAGCATCTGTTGAAGATGTCCAAAGTCAAGGAAAAGTAGCTTAATCAAATTAGAAATAATGATTTTAAATATTATTTTTTATTCTTATTATTTATAATGTAGGTTTGTGTACTTGATATTGATGTGCAAGGTGTAAAACAAGTCAAAAATACTGACCTAAATCCATGGTATGTTTTCGTGAAACCACCATCTTTGGAAGCGTTAAAACAACGCTTACTTGCTAGAAAGACAGAAACAGAAGAAAGTTTAGCACGTCGACTAAAAATTGCACAAGAAGAACTCGATTATGGTAATTAAATTATTATTGATAGTATATTATAATATAAATTCAATATTTACAGGTGTTGAACCAGGAAACTTCGATATAATTATCACTAATGATAATTTAGATGATGCTTATGAAAAATTAAAAGCTTTTATAGAACAATATGTTTTGAAAAATAACTAAATTTTGAAATTAATATTGATATACATTCCATCAAATTAAGCAAGTTCAATTGATATTAGAATTGTGTAATTTAGAAAATTTTGAGTGAAAATTGAAAGTTACATTTTTTTTAAATCAACACAAGTATTCAACAAAATTGAAACAAATACAAGATCCATTCCGGACATGCAAATTGATTTATTATGCCTGGTATGCGAAGAAATTAATATCGATTAATCAGTTCATCAATATTGCTCAGTTGAATCTAGTCATATTTTAGTATCTACAAATAATGGATTTTGTATGCAAAACAATTTTTTTGCGAATACTAACTCGATATGGCCCCAATATTCAGTTTATCTATCTACTATTGAATAATAATCATCTTCTGTGTAATGTAAAATTCAGATTTCACTACACTTTATAGAAAGTACTTATAGGAGTTACGCATATTTTTCATGCATTTATTTTTTAATTGTTGAAAGAGTGCTTTATATGTATATGTATAGTAATAAAATATACTCCTGTAACTTCATTAATTGATTGAATAATGTTTTAAAAAATGTTAGAGCCTAATTTGTTGAAATAAAATAATTATTGTGATCATTCAAATTTATTGCATATAAATAAGAATTAATTCAATGTTCTTGAATATGATTCCGATTTATCTTTTAATAAATTTTTAACTTTATTTTCTAAAATAAATAAATGTTCATCATCAACATCAGGTGCAATATCGCGCATTGCTTTAGCTAAATTAAATACATATTCAATATTTGTACCACTAGGACCAACGGATTCAATAACTTGATTAGCTATTGAATCAATATCAGCTGGTCCAGCATATTGTGGGTTATTATGATTAGCTAGATAAATTATAATTTCAAATGGTATATGTTCTTGATTTTTTGGATAAAATAATACTGGAGTACGTTCATAACCACCTTTTTCACGATAATCCAAATGGTCTATGACAGATTGACGATTTTCTTTGCTTATTCTATATGCCACTCCATAAACACGATCCTTAAAACAATTATATTATAACAATGATTATTTCTTGTTAAATGAATTTACCGTTTCGTTACCAGGTACTAATGTAACAACCCGACCAGGCTAAAATACAATAATAATAAAATACAAAATATAACGGAATAATGAAATTTACATACTTTGCCAGGAATTCCTCTATGATCTGTACTATATTGATAAAATCTTCTTTGGAATCCTTTAATATAACCTACAATTTTTTCTTCAAAAGGAAAATCAACTTTCCATATTAACGAACCGTAACCAAACACCCACATATCACTAAAATTTATTAAATACTATATGATACTATTTTATAAAAGTGATCACAGAAATTTAGTAAACGTAAAACGTTAATAATGATGAAAAAGAAAATAATTCACACAATATTTTAATTTATTTAACATTATAGAGATGGCGCTACATTTAAATAAAATCTTATCTAATCACAATTATAAAAAAACAATTACATAAATATTGAATTTGAAAGTAAATAATAAAATTCAAAATTTATCATGATGGTATCTTTTTGATTTCTTTTTTGCATGTTTGCGTGTAGCCGAATGTGATCGATGTTTTGATTTTGAACAACCTGATCTTTTCCTCTTAAAATTATCATTATTATCATTATTACTATTAATACAACTATGTTCTTTTGCATTTCCATTTTGTTCTATAATATTATCATTAACAATTTGCTTCGATTTATCTTTATTATTACCATTTTCGTTCAACAACTTTTCATAATTTCCAGAGCATTTAAATTGTTTTACACGTTGAATATTTGTTTTAACAACTCTTGTTATTGTTCTTTCTAGAAACTTTGTATTCGGTTTAGGACGTATTGATTCATTAGAATTCAATTCCCATTTACTTTTAAATCGCTTAGCATCACGCAATAAAGCTTCTATAACTTCTTCACTAGAAAATGGAAAATAAAAGAATAATAACATTAACTAAATGAATTCACGATTATTTTAATAAATACTCTTTAACAATTAGTTTATTTGATAAATCTTCTTGCATTTTTCTACTTGAAAGTGAAACAATTTTAAAATATTTGAGGTTAAGTAATTTCTAATCAAAAATATAAATATTTGACTCACTCTAGCATTGCTATCCATATAAATCTATCTCATTTTAGTGAACCTCATATTTAATTGGTCCATTAAACGGCAGGGCCACACGGGACGTATTACGTACATTGTTTGAAATGGGAGCGGTTCATACGAAAAATGTTCAAAGAAAATACGTTAGTGATACGTACGTTATCTCTCTTTATATAAGTTCGGGCAAGATGGAGATATTTATGATCTCGCTCACACTATAACAATTTCAGAAAATCTGACGTTTTTCAAAGTTTAAATTTTGAAAACATATCCGTGACACTTACGTAAAAATACGCCCTGTGTGTCCTGAGCGTAATTTAGTAATTTTGAATTAAAGTAAAACACGAATTTAAAACAAAAAATTTTATTTAATAAAAGCTGTTTTTAAATCGAGAATGGAAATATCATTAGTTGTATTTAATGTAGTATTGTTAGTTATTGTAATATCGTCATTTAATAGTTTGTCTATTTTGCTTTCGTCCATTTTTGTCATTTTTCTTCCATGAGTGGCTATAATAGCTGTTGAAATCATATTTTTAATAGAAGACGGTAAAGTTGGTCCATCACTTTCGGTTTGTATACATTTCTTCGCTGGTTTATAAACTGCTTTAGGCATATCGTTGCTTTTTGAAGCAGAATATACGTTTCCTAATAAAAGATTTTCTTGACTACACATACCATTATCATTATCATAATTATAATTCTCTTTATGATTATTCTTATATATATTTTGTCTTAGTGGTGCAGTCGGTGTATTTTTTATATATAAAGCTACTGGGCTTATAATATCACGTAAATTACTTTTTACTGGAACAGGAGTTGTAATTGTTCTCTTGGGTAGAGCTTTTGGTGTTTTGAAATTTTCAACAATCGGTGATCGTTGTCGAATATATTCACCAACAGGACTTTCTATATAATCGAATTTTTTAAATTGTTTTTTTCTCGTTACAACATTCCGATTTTCAATTGGTTTTTTATCGACTTTATTATCTACTAATGGTAATTCTTTAAGAGCATTTTCCATTTCTTCTAAAGTATCATTAAAAATATATGAACTAGTTTCTACTGATTCATTTAATAATTGATTTGAGATATCTTCATCATCTGAAGAAAGATTTATGATTTCATTTTCGAAAAATAAATTAGATTCTGATGTATAAGTTGAACCTTCTTCTGATTTTAAAATTTTATCAGTATTATAATTTTCAATTGTTCCACTTCTATTCTCCTCTAAATCATCATTAACGCTAGTTTCCACATTTTTTACGCTTATTTGATCATTTTCCAAACTTTTATCAATACTCCCATCATCAATAACTATAAAATCCGTCAATGATTGATTAGATGTATCACAATTTTTAAAAGTATTACTGTTATTCAAATTGCTTTCAAAAACGTTCTCGATTGCTTCTAAATATGCCGTATCTGTACTATCACTGCTATTATCTTCTATTCTATCATTATTTTCTTGTGCTGTTTGGTATGTTGTATCAAAACTGTTTCTACTATCTTCTAGAACACTAAAAAAGAATCGATTAAAAATAGTTGTTACAGAAACATGAAATTTTTTATAACTTACTGAACACTATGTCTTGCCTCTGGCACTCTTTGTCTTGCAAGTTCTTTTTTTATTTCTCTTAGAGTTACCGGACCCCAAGCAATTTCTTCATCACTATCATAATAAGCTTCCAAATTAGTTATTTCCATTCTAGGAAAAATAATAATAAACAGAAATAACAAACTTAATAGTCGAACAAACACATCTCATTTATAACGAACATTCAACACTAACGAATTTCAATTTTCAATTTAAAATACGAATACTGTGAAAATATCCAAAGATGTCGCTACTGATTGGATTTGTGGCGCATGTCTAAAACAAAATGTCTCAAAGCCAAAAGCTTCCATACACCTAATAATACACTATGAGATTCATTATTATCAAACACATCATTCGAATATTAAATTCAACATACAATGAAAATCAATGATAATAATTTTATCGTGTCTGTTGACTGAAAATGTGTTTTAGCTAAAATAGATTCAATTTCTTTTTATCTAAAAGTTATGAATATTGATTTGCAAGTATTTCTCCTTAAGCTTGAAGTTAACGCCCTCTATTTGTTTTTGGTGATATTATTTTTTAAGTTCGCGAGTGGTTTGATGATGTTGGAAGTTTTATTTGGAAAATTAGGAGAAATGAAACGATTTTTAATAATATTAACATTATTATTAACATTAATCAATGGTGAAACTATAAATAATAATATTATTAATAAGAATGTAGAACGTGCGATTGATTTAACTTCGCAGTTGGTTAAAATAAGTACAACCATAACCTTAGAAAATACCGGCAAAGAATTAGCAAGAAATTTTTTGTTAACATTAGAACAAAATATTGTTGGAAATTTATCATATATTTCAGTACAAGATTCATTGAAAGAAGATTTAAAAGTATCACCAACGAAAATTGACGACAATCACAAAATGGTATTTAATGTGGCATTAAAACAACCATTAGCTAGTGGTCGTTCAATAACTTGTCATGTGGATTATGTGTTAACAAAAGCTCTTGAACCATATCCAAGCAGTATAACACAGAAAGAAAAACAATTAGTACGTTATTTTGGTAATCATTATTTTTATAGTCCTTATAAAACATTAAAACAAACAACAACAGTTACATTGAGTTCACGTAATATTGAAAATTACACAAAATTGAAGCCGGTTACTCAAACCGATCAAACAATTACATATGGGCCATATGAAAATATACCAAAATACTCATATGATGAGATGATACTACATTATGAAAATCATTCACCATTTTTAACAGTAACACGTTTAGAACGTTTAATTGAAGTGTCGCATTGGGGAAATATTGCTGTTGAAGAAAATATCGAAATACTCCATACTGGTGCAAAATTGAAAGGTTCATTTTCACGTTATGATTATCAAAGAGATACGAGTAGTACACATCATAGTATTAAATCGTATCGTACAATATTACCAGCATCTGCTCACAGTATTTATTATCGTGATAGTAATGGTAATATATCAACATCACAAGTACGTGTACGTAAAGATTGGATTGAATTGGAATTACGTCCACGTTTTCCATTATTTGGTGGTTGGAGAAGTTCCTATACACTTGGTTATAGTGTACCTAGCTATCAGTATTTATATCGCAGATCTAAAAATGAATTTGTTTTGAATATGCGATTAATTGATCATGTTTTTGATGATATGCATGTTGAAGAATTGGAAACATCATTGGTATTGCCTGTTGGTGTATCGAATGTTAAAATTACGACTCCATATAATGTTGAACGTTTACCAGATGGTGTAACTTATAAATTTTTCGATAATCTTGGTAGAATTGTTATCAAACTGCGTAAAACAAATTTAGTTGAACAACATATACAAGATATTGAAGTTACATATAATTGGCAAACATTGTTACTATTACATGAACCAATTCTAATAGCATTAGCTTTATATCTATTGTTCATTTTTGTTATTATTTATGTGAGACTTGATTTTTCATACGAAAAACCAGAACATAATAAGAAAGACTAAATAGTAGATATATTTTGTTGAAATTTGTTTTGCACTACATTAAATTTTGATGTGTAAATTAATAAAAGTTTTCGTATTAAATTTGTATTTTCTCTTTATATTTATCAGTAGGTGAATAAAAGCACATTACGATCAAATACATTTCAAATTTTTAGAATTTGACATCAATACATATATATTTTAAATGCAAATTTTTCTACAACAAATCACGATCCAAAATAAAATTGAATAGCTTTTCAATCAAATTCCGAACCAATTGTTATGCTTATCTCTCCCGGTAAAATAAATGTTTGATGATACCAGCGATTTGTGTCGACAACAACTGTAAATTAATTTATTAATAATCAGTTTTTATTTGAGAATAATTAGATTTTAACTTATTTCTCCTGGTTCTACTGTTATTTGCATTTCACGACATTTATAGTAACATTCTGGTGGTGGTGCTAAACGCCATAATTTCCTTCCTTTTATTTGGGCTTGCCAAGATGGATATTGTACATTATCCACCTAGAATTTTCAATTATTTATATTGACGAGAAGATCCTAAATATTAAGTTAATAAAATTTTACATGCATATGGGCACCATATCCAGGTCCTCCCATAAAAATCCAATTCAAAGCAAAACTCTCCGAAATATTTGGCAAAAAGTACGGGGTATGTAAGTATTTCTTTAAAATATCACCAGCATCATCATTACAATTACTCCAACCAATATACCATGGTTTTTGTCCAACTTCCAAATTAGCCCGTTTCGAATCCATATTGAGTGCTTCTTCCAATGATTTGAATTCAGTTTTATATGGAAAAAATTGACAACGTTTTCTTCCTGTATTGTAACTGTGGTTTTTGTATAAATCACGGAAAAAATCGAAATTAAAATATTTCATAGCTGGCCAATTCTTAGCACCGTCAATTATAACAACCGGTCTACCAGTATAAAAATAATCGTTATAGAAATTTGTTGGTGTTATATTATTTATTTTAGTTATTTCTTCGATATTTTCGCAAATTGAACATGATTCAGGTTCACGAAACCATTTCGATGCATCAGATGGCATATTAATTAAACACTAGAGATTGTCTTATAAAAAATTGAATCAAAATTATAAATAGCCTTACCTCAGAATCATTGAAATCTATTTGTAGTATATAACTACCAATTAATAACAATAAAATTATGATAATCCAAAGATATTTCAATAGAAATTTTTTGGATAACATTTTAGTTATTTCCAATTGATGATAATCATTATCGGAAATACCCATATTTTTATATTTTTGCAATATTGTTTGTAAACGTTTGCGTGGTTTCTGCATGCTACTCGAAAATATAACTGAGAAGAGTTCATCTGAAATGCTGGGAAATTCTTTATAAACGTTATCAGTAGGGGCCCAGACGTTTGTGGCCGATGATCTGTAAAATTCGTTAACATTATATAAAGTACCACCTGATATAAATTGAAATCGATTGTTTATTCGTATGTACTATCCATATGTTCGATAAAATTCAATTAACAATAAGTATTACAAATACTACAAAGTTAATAGATTTTGGAGAGAATCTGTGTGGTCTTTAATCAATTTATACTTTCCACAAAATAGCTGAAAAGAGCGTAAATCAAAATGAATTTGATAGTCAATTGTAATTAGTAATGTTGGAATTAATTCAACAAATTAATAGTTCATTTTATTTATTTTTACAAAAATATATTGGCATACAAATTATCCAATATAAAGCTAATAAAGATTTACATAATTTTAAAAGATAAATTTTATAAATATCTTCACAATTAGTTGCATTTTTATTTTTAATTACAAAAATATAAAATAAAAGTCTTCAAATATGGACCATGGTTGAAATAAAAAAGTCATAATGTACTTGATGCCAACTACTAATTAATTCGAGGTGTTTTTTGACAGTAAGTTTCGAAAAATCTGAGGAATGCTGATTGAATACTTACATAAAAATATCTTACTTTATACAATATGGCATAAATATGTATATCTACTGCATATCAAAAATAGAGAGACTTAAATTCGAAAATATATATATGTATATTAAAAAAAAATAATAATTATTATTATTATTTATTTAATGGCAGTAATTCCGTTATTATGCCACAAAATTCGGCGTTTTTTCATGTCAACATGTAAGTTTAATATATTATTAAATATAAAAAAAATATTGCATAAAAAAACTATAAACGTTGAGAATAAATAGATATCTCTTAATAATTAACATTTAATATTAAGCACGGTCAATTTTGCGCAGCAGTTTCTTTTAATACTGAATTTATATTATTGAATTTTGAATTGTGAACAATCAAGAGATCAAATGTCGGAAAACAAAACTAAACGAAAATTAGCGCAAAATTGTAACAATTTGTTTCCCACAATCATAAACATTATATATATAAAAAAAAACGCATTAAATGCTTTATAATTAATTACATTAGAAGGCCACAATCCTTTAAATTATTTTTTATAATAACATCTGTAACAGCATCAAAGACAAATTGTATATTATTGGTGTCTGTTGCACATGTAAAATGTGTATAAATTTCTTTTTGGTCTTTTCGTTTGTTTAAATTCTCAAATTTCATACGTATATATGCTGATGCATCTTCATAAGTATTTGGTCCTGTATATTCTGGAAAACATATTGTTAAAGGACTACGACAGATTTTCTCTTCGAATAAATCTTTTTTATTTAAAAATAATATTATCGATGTTGAAACGAACCATTTACTATTACAAATTGAATCGAATAATTTCATTGATTCAACCATACGATTCATTTCTTCATCTTCAGCTAATACCAAATCATACCCTAAAAAATTATATCAATATTAATTGATTAATCATATATGAGTTTTATCAAATTCACCTGATAATGCAACGCAAAATATTATAGCTGTAACGCCTTCGAAGCAATGTATCCATTTTTTTCTTTCTGATCTTTGACCACCGACATCAAACATCCTAAAAATTGTTCAATTGAAAATTTCATAAAATTATAATCGAATCAATTACTTGAAATGTAATCCTTTGAATGAAAAATGCGTTTCTACAATTCCTGTTGTTTTAACTCTAGTTCTTAATACGTCTTGTTGTGTTGGTATATAATTCGGTTGTGATATTCTATCTAATGCATTTAAATAATAAGCTGCTGAATCATTCAATTGATATTCACGTGAACGTGCAAAACATAATTGAACACCTGGATCTTGCCATAATGTTTTCATTAACATTACTAATTCGGGTGTTAATTCACCTTCTTCGGCTGCACTTGCGTAAGTAAAAAATTGCCGAGCTATATTCTAAAATAATTTCAATTATGATATTAATTGAATTGATTAAAATTAATTGTTACTTACTGTGCGTTCTGGATCGGCGAAATCTATTTGTAATTGGCCCATAGCACGTATAATTGCCATTAAACTTTGTATAGTATTACTATAAACAACTGGACGATATTGTTCACATTCTTCACGGGAATAACCAGTTTCATGTATTATTTTCATTTGTTTAACAATTGTGCTTTTACCAGATTCGCCGGCCCCTTTAAACAAAAGTATATCACTATAATTGTCCTAAATGATGATTAATAATACTACGTCAAATAACTCACGAGTCATTCATAACTTAAAAGTAATAAACAATAAATCATTTTAATCGTTGAGATCAATTTATTTTACATATAAATGTTATTAGTTTATTAGATTTAATAAAACTTTATAGAAAAATTTTAGACTCACCAAGAAGCAATAGCTTGACTTCACTAGCTGCACGTTCCCCATCAGCCCTTAAATCTCGATCAATTTTTTTTGATCTTTCTGATGCCTCTTTATCACCCGTTGTACTAACCGCACAACCCATATTATTAATAAAACAAAATTATAATATTATTGACACCTGTTGATATTTAGCATAAATGTATAAATTCGATATAAACGAAATGACTCCACCCGCTGTTACTGTTGCTTCATTTTCATTCATAGAAGACAATTGACGGTTAAATAGAAGAATTAAAAAGAGGACGCTAGGGACAAAATGAAAATCCCCAAATATAAATTAATTATAGTTTTCTGAATAAATTAAAAATTACCTCACTTCGAAATAGATGAACTTTATAATTATATAATTTATAACTTTTTTTTTTTGTTTATTATTATTATTATTACGTTTATTCTAAATATTATCAGTATTATGAACTGTGAAGAGGTGAGCTGAATTACTACAAAATTCAATAAAGAATATTTATTAATTATATTGAAACAATTATTGTTGATATTTAATTTAAAGTTCCATGAAATTTGCCATAATTTTGAGTTGAGCTGTTCTCACAAATTTTCCATTGGAAATACATGCTGATGTCATGAACATGGATAATTTTCAAAATTAAGCCGCCTTTTTTTGACATTTTAAGCAATCTACCGTATATTTGGTTATCTATATTCTTTTCAAAAATTTATCAATTCTAAATTAAATTAAATAAATATTCTTCAACATATATTTAATTTTGTGATATGATAAAATATATAAGAAATAACAAATATAGAAAAATATTACAACTATAACTCATTTAATTAAATTACCTCTCAACCTTTTCAAAGATTTGTTTCTATATAATAAATATGGGGCATATCTTATAGCTAAAGGCCTATAAATCCATTTAAATAGTATATGTTATGTTTTTCTAATAAATCCACTAGTTGGTGGTGGTTCCAAATTGATATTTTGTTGTATTGGAGTTGTTGGATCAACACCGATATCAGTTGATTCAATTTCATTGGGTTCATCAATTTGATGTTTGATATTTCTTGATGATGTTGGTCGTTCAATAGTCATTGTTCGTTGTGGAATTTTATCATCTGGTGTTATATTCATACTATCATAAATTTCTTTCAATATCAACAATATTGTATCTTCCGATTCCCAATAACAAACATGACTACTTAAAGCAAATAAATATTCGTTAAATACTTCAAGTGGTGATTCTTGTAAAACATAATCAATACGTCGATTTTTATTTAAAATACCATAAGATAAATCAGTAGATTGTTGTTCTTGTTCTTCACAAGTTTCATGTTCTACCACTGCTTCGTCATAATTTTTTTTAACCTCTTTACCATTCGATGTATCTTGCCATTGAAACATTGCTAATTGGTAAAACGAATTGATTGAATCAACTACACGTTGTTTTAAATCAGCACCAACTCTTGCCATAGTTTCTTTTAATTCTGTGTTAATAAAAATTAATGAAAATATAAAATTTGATTTGTTTATATTACCTAAATGCATCCGTTTTCGTCCTTTATGATGTGGTATCAGAACTGGTTTCAATTTTGCCATTTCAGGATTTATTAAAGATTCAATGCGATATGCTACTGGATCGTAAGGATGGAAAATATTGAAAAAAGCGGGACAAGTTGGCAAAGCAAAATTTTCACCCAAAATATTTAAACCACGTACAGTGACAAACATACCTAAAATTTATAATTATTATTAATTATTTATGTTTTTTTTATGAAATCTACCTATCGGAGAGCCTAAAGCAAAAAACGCTTCAGGTTGAAAGATTAAATGAGGATATTGAATTTGTGGTTGGCCAGTTCCTACAGCACCCATCATATAACTTATTCTACGACTCATTTGACGTTGATTTGGTGGAGGTTTTTCATTTAATGGCGATAGTAGATCTTCAACTAAAATTGTGATAGAAATTAAAATAATTTTAAATGTCCATATAGAAAATGTCTTATTTGTAAGAAGAATACTCTCAAAGTTATAGAAAATAGAACATCCATTTTATGAGGGTTTCTCTTGAGTGAGACATTCAGTATATATTGATATATAAACAAACCTTCTCCTATAGTATCGTTTTCTGTTTCCGGATGTTGATGACAAAGTAGATCGAATAAAATTAATGAACCTAAACTATGACCACCTAATGATACACCACCATTAAATGTGGGATTTCTTTGTTTAAATAAACTATAGACACGATTCAATTGATTACCAACAGTTGATATAATGGTTTGACAGTATACAGGACTTGTATAAAATAGTACATCAAGTACTGTATCATTAGTAAAATCACGTAAACGTGGAATGCTTTCTAATGTGATATTTTTCAATTTTTGGTCAATTCCAGTATCCTCCGAATGTAATTCTTGATGCCAACTAATTGGTAATACTTCAACACGATGTACAATGCCTTTCTCACATGATGAACGATAATGGGATTGCACTAATTGTAAGGAAATACTTCGATATTCATCGACTAGAAATAATACATATTAATACGGTCCTTTTTGAGTTATAAAATAACTCACCAACTTCTTCGACAGAACGAAATTTCAAATCACAAACCGAACCAATGCCATGTACTAAAAATAAAAGATGGTCCACTTCATGTGGTTCACCTTCATCAAAATCGAATTCATCCATACCACGTTTTACGATACGAGGACGTGTTTGATTCTATAAAATCCAAAAATTATATTTACGATTAAATTGAATTAATATAAAATTACTAATGAATTGCCCCAAGCATCTAAAGGTACAGATGATGGAAACAAAACTAACATATCAGGTGCATGAAAAACCACAGTTCCACCATTTGGTAATTCAACTTTACGATTCCATTGATTTGATTCAAATACAGTTTTATATTCTTCTTCTAATTTTGTTGCTATATTTTCTTCATAAGGTTGATATCTACCATCAGTTTGACCTTTATGGAACCAAGAACAACGTCGAACTTCGCTAGGTTTACCAGTCCAATAAACTGGAATTCTTTGACGACGTAAAATATTAACATCATAACGACCACCATCAGTAGCAACTACTTTATCTGGATCTAAATCATCTAATTAATATAGAAAATATAAAATTACATCGTAGTTAATTGGATAATGATAAATTTATATTAATTACTTGAAATAAATTGTGATTCTAATGCTAAAGAATCGGTCATTGAAAACGATTGCCATAATACTTTGCCCTCGACTTCTTTCTTATAGAACCAGTGATGATAAACTGGACGGTAAACTTGGTTATTAGTGGGCTAAAAATATGAATTTTTCAATAAAATTCTATATAGATACAATTTGAAAACAAATATTACAGATTGTGGAATATTTCTATTGATATTCGTTAAACCAGATTCGTTCAAAGGTAGAGCCGCCATAACTGGACTTTGTAAATTTTTTGTTTCCGTTAAAGATGTAGGAATTGTTGTGGATGGTTCTGGTGCGATTGGTTTGAAAAAATTCTCTTGATTAAATATAGAATTTTGCGTGACATTCGTTGAAATTCCTGGAATTTGGGCGTATGTACGACGTTTTTGACGTGGTTGTCGGAATGTATTAACCGGTCCTACATAAAAAAGAAATAAATGTAACCACTAAAAACAATTATTATATAGTTAGAAATTATCAATATCACCTTGTGAAGGAGGTGTTGTAGATTTTTTGATTTGAGCTTCAGCTCCAGTTAGAGGAAGTACTGGTATTGATTTGGTTCCACTATTAAGTTCAGTTGTTGGAAGTAAAGGATCTAATTTACTTTCAGTTCCTGTTCCACTTAGAGGAATCAATGGAACCGATTGAATTTGACTTGATGCGAATAGAGGAACTGTTTGGGCTTCGGTTTGTCCTTCAATTATTGGTAATGAAGATGCTGGTTGATTTTCAGTTGAAGTTTTAATAGATGGAAACAAAGGTACTGATTGAATTTCTGTACTTATACCAGTTGTTTGTAATAAAGGAACCGGTTGGGTAGATGGATTTTCTTGATTTAATAAATCTTGAATACCAGTAGTTGTAGGTGGAATTGGATTTTTTTCATTCCAATTACCACCTAATTTTAAAATATTTGAAAATGATGAAAATACTGATGTATAATTGGATTGCTGTTGGAAATTAGATTGTAATTCTTCAGGTTGTTGATTTTGAAAATTATCAATATTTTCAGATACTACCTCTATATTTTCTTGATTTTCTATTAAAATAAAAAGTAAGGAATTATTACTTATTTGTATTATTTTGAAAGTGAAAATACGAATTTCCCTAAACTAAATATGCGTAAAATCGTCAATTGTCAATATTTAATATTGATAACTGATTATTTGACACACCTGTAGACGCAAATTTTGGAAAATTTAATATGAATTGAACAAAAATATATGAAAAATAACTTATTTAAAGGCATATAAGTTTGGTAAATTACCTCCAATATAGAGTAGCACAAAAGAAAATCTGTTGCATATGTAACAAAATGACACTTTTTAAAATGTCATAATTATAAAAATTAGAATTAAAAGAAAAAAAAAACAAAATTTAGGACAATATAATTATTTTCTAAGAAGTGATAATAACACGCGTGGACTTCTTGGCTTACTCATTAGAATATATTTGTAAAATTATAAACGATAATCGCATATTGTTAAACAATATCCGTTCCTACCCATAATTTGTCATCTTTGTCTTACAGAAAAACCTAAGTTCATTAGGTGTAATATCATTCGGTGTTAATTAGTGCTGGAGTGCGCTAGTGGCAGAAAAAAATCGAGCAATAATGTTAAAGTGGTTGTTTTTATTTTTTTTTATAACTCTAACAAAAGCGGTAATTAATAATGAAAATAATCCGGTAAAACGTATATTTACAAGAAATACATCAGCTGTACCAGATGTTATCGATAAAGTCTTTTTACATTTCAAATATTATAATTTAAATCTTCCGGTATTGGTATTAGTTGATACTGATCGTGAAAATCAATTGAGTACAGCCGAATTATTTAGAGATTTACACGAATTTCAAGCCAATATTTCTAGAATTAATTTTATGTTGATGAAATTCGATGCAAAAGGTAAAAATCACACCTTTTTTTATCGACTAAATATTAAATCAATTCAAAAATGTATATAGGCGTTACCCCAGTATTGGAATCAACACATAATAATATTACTGGATTTTTTGATCTTCTGGAAAATGATTTCAATGAAACATCATCACCATATATTGGAATGCTGTATCAAGCTAATAAAACTGCAGCATTTTTTGCTATTTTGAATGGGGCCCATTTACTACCAGATCGTGGTACTATTGTTCTTTGTCTTGGCCGAAGTATAGATAGTGCCTTAGAAATTCATGCCCTTAGAGCTCTATTAAAGAATCATATAACGGTAAGTAATATTTTAGAAAATCTGCAAAATCCTATAATCAGTGACGCAATAAAGGGCGTGTTATCTTCAAATGAAACTCAAAATTCTATGAAATCACCCTAATAATTAAGAAAAATATTTAAAATACAAAATCTTTTGATGGATTATTATCAGGGTTTTAGATAAATTACTTCGCCAATATTGAGCCATGTACAAACTTTTCTCCATTGGAATTTAATTCTATTCCTGTTAAAAGAATTTAAATAATTATGATAAAAAATATCTTAATAGATGATCAAATAGCAGGTGATAAGAAAATATGTGAACTTTGATTTTGGTATTAGAACAAACAAAAAGAAAATTATTATAAATTATCTATCTAGTAATAACTAATAGATTTTATTCAGCTTTTAGTTGTCTGGAATGGTCCTTATCAATATACATCCGATTCTGAAGATGCAATGCATCGTATAGCAATTGTCACCGGTGGTAATCTATTTATCAATTATCGTAGCCATTACACAATACAGGATTATTTATCATTTTTAACACGAAAAACGGACAGAGATTTGGTAAGTATAATCGGAAATTAATATATAATTAGATAAGTTATGTGACGTAGGTAGTTATGGATATATGAACGAATATCGAACACCGAACGAACAATTGTTCGTCATTTGATTTATTGTTCTATTATCTGTTCGTTTGGTGTATTATTGTAATCAAAGCGCCTCAATTTAATTTGATTTACCATAATATTTATTTTATTCTTTTTGTTTTGTTTTATGGAATTTTCAGTCGGTCATTCTAACAGTCAAGGATTTAGTGGGTGAACATTATATTAATTTTCCAATTGACAATACAATAAAAGGTTTTTATATATCAATTACCTGTTCAAAAGATATGAAAATGACTTTGAAGCCACCAACAGGTGATTGATTTTCTTTCTATTAATTAATTTAAAATATTTTCAACAAATAAATTGTAAAAATTCCAGATAATCCATTTGAAATTGTCAATGATAAATTAAGACAATATTCATTTGATTCATTTATTTATTATGATGTAATTACCAATACACACGAAATGCACATTAATTTTGTTAATTTGCCATTAAACAAACGTGTTGGATATTGGAGTTTATATGTTAATAATAATGAAAAAACAACACCGTTCAATATAACAATTATCGGTTATACGAAACTATTAACAAATGCTACAATTTATTTACAAAATCAAAAAGGTAAGTATTTAATATTTAATAAATCAATTAAATACACACATAAAACTAACTGAGATCGATACTAGTCAATTTTTAAAATATATCATCATTTTCGAATAGACTTTGTACATTTAAAATGTTGAAAAATGCGTCATCAATATTATTACGTAAAATTCTAGTAGCCAAAAACAAAAATGACCCTGCTTATTTACAAACATCAATATAATAACAACTGGTATTGAAATAATTCTTGAAATTGTTCTATTTACAATCAAAAATCAATATTACGCCACTATATATGATGTAACTATATAATTAGATTTTGATCTGACCGAACGGTGAACTATTCAACCTTCAAAATTGAAATATCCGAAACTGTAAAAAATTAATAAAATGATAGACGAGTATTTTTAGAAAAGAACTATGTGCAATAAAGTTATTTAGAAGAATATTCTCGGATACAATCTACAAGATGTCCCATTGAATGTCGTCTATTTATTTATTTAATGAATATAGAATATTATTTAACTTGGGCACTCAATTTCATTGTTATATTTGTTAATTTGCAAAATTGAGAAAAATGAATAATTTACAGATATTTATAATCCGGTTATTAAAAAAAATATAAATTTAACAATAGACGGTGAATATAATGCAATACGAAAAATATCATTTATTACAAAAAATGGTAAAATAATTGATAATGATTTGAATATAACAAAAAATCAATATTTCGAAGATTCCCAACATGTCAATATGGAAATACTTGATTATCATCGACAAATTGAAATTGGTATTGGTCATATACCAAGAGAACCATTTTATGTTGTTATAGATGGTAAAGATAGTACTGGTAAAGTTTTGACGTAATTAAGAAAAATGATTATAATAATATTTAAATAATTTTATAGGTAATAATTTTATGCGACAATCTTATGTTAAAACATCAATTGATAATCCACTAATCAAAACTGATCCATTAATTGTTCAAGTTAGTTCGAATTCTGAATTATTATTACAACCGGGTGAACGTGGTCAATTATATTTTGAAGTTACAAATACTGCTAATAAAATCGCATTTGTTCAATATTTTTGCAGCGATCAAAATTCATTATTATTATCAATGTCACCATATTAGTAAGTTTTTATTATTATTATTATTCACGAATAATTATTATATAATTGATATTTTTCTAAGCCAATATATTAATCCACAAGAAACAGCAATTGTCCATATAAGTTTAATAGCAAAACCCGGTACATTCACCGATATTGTAACATTTACTGTACGTGGTCCAACAACAGTAACAAAAAGTGTTTATGTTGATGTTGGTAATAATTATAACGATGATGATAATAAACCAACAATCGATTATCATTATACAAGTGATTGTTTCAAAGTATTATTAATGGGTTGTCATGAAGGTACATGGAGTGTTAAATTAAAAGCTAAAGATAAAGAATCTGGATTATTAGAATTTACAACAAATCCAAAAGGTATTTATTTAGATGATTATCCAATTGGTACAATTGATGAGGTTAGTGGTATTTATGGTGATTCTTGCTGTTATCCGGAACTACAAATTATTGCAACCGATCGAAAACATAATACAAAAATTATTGATATAAATGCATATCGTAAGTATTATCATTGAATTATTTAATTTTTTAATTATTTTTAATCATCTAGGTGTTAGACTTGATGCTGCTTCAATTGCTGCTATTGTTCTTGGTATTTGTTTATTGATTATTATTATAATTGTTATTGTATTGGTATGTAGAAAATGTTGTGGTAAACGTAGTGCTGTTTACGAATTACCAACATATAGAGGTCCAAACCCACCAGATCGTGAACGATATTGAAAATCTATTATCAAATATTAAAACCACAGTTTGTCGAATTTGAAATTTGGATTAATTATATTCAATCGCGATCTACAAAAATAATAATACTAATGAATTTTCCAGATTTATTGATCTGATTCCATTTACACATACATTTGACATACTGTTTTATTAATTTTAGGAATTTACATTATTATTGTTTGGAATTTTTATTCGTTTATTAAAATTAATAACAATTATTAACTTACTGTAATTATTTTGTGGTGAATCTAGAATTGGTGGTGGTTGTACTAATGGTGGTTTTTCTTTAGCTGGTAGTAATAGAGCATTTTGTGATAATTCTTCAAATGTACTTCCTGTTACAGCAGCATTAAACAAAGGATTATTTACTTGTTTACGATTTGAATCGGTCATTTTTTCATTATTTAAAATCAATTATTTATACTAACAGATGGATCAACACTTAACGTCAAATCAAAATTAGGTTATGTAATATCAAATCAGCTATTTCTGGAGCTAGAAATAGTCTAAATCTCAAATGTAGATATCTTTTATAATTAGATTTAGCTATTGTCTACTAGATGTCGCAATTTGAAAAAAATGTTGGTACTAAATTTTAATCATTCAAAATTTTATCTTTTTCCATGATGATTCAGTTTGAAAACATTTATTTTGTTACGTAAATTTTCTTTGTTCATCAATACGAGATAATATTAATATAATTTTATTTAATTTTATTCTTTTGCAAAACTACATCTATGATTAATTTTCAATATATTTTTATTTCAACAGGAAAATTCCATCCAATTTGATTGTTTCAAATTTGGTTGTGTTATACAAAAATAATTTTGAACTTTTGTTGTTCCTGGTAAACTAATTATACGTAAATCACCATCGGGCGTTATTTGAAGGAAATTATACAATAGTATATTAGTTGTTTTAGGTTTTCCCCATTTATCATATGTTGTTGTTGTTATTGTATTTATTTGTGATTGTCCTGTTATCGTGTTTATTTGGGCACAACGCGTCCTTGCCAGTATACAAGATGTTATATTTTTAACCAATATAATTTGATCTTCTTCTAATAATGCATCATTATCGATTGAAGCTGCACCATAACAATCGGATATCTAAATTCGAATTTGTTTTTTTTTTGTATTTTTCAAAAATTACAAACAATTTTCCATAATTACCAGTAAATCGGAATTAATTCGTCGAATACATCGGACAAATCGACAATAACCTGTAACGCATCCTGTGCCAGGATTAAATACAGTTGCCTATAATAAAGAAATAAGATATTAAAATTGGTTGTTGTTTTTTTTTCTATCAAATAGAAAGGTCGTAGCCCTTTTCAAAACAATAATAACGTCCGGATGTCAATATAATAACGACAACAAAAACCTAATCTTTCTATTTTTTAATACGTACATGTCTGATTTTGTTTTTGTTTTTATTTTATTGTTTTGGTTAGTTGGTATTTCCGGTAAATACTTACATCAATTTCACGTAAACAAGGTTCATATCTGGTGTTGATTAAATAAGTCTGGGCACATTCAATTAAATCATTTGATGATGGTTGATTGTTGTTGGATGTTGATGCTCTTTGAAAACAACCAAAACATGAATCTCTAAGCGGATTATTTCCATTATTCGCTATGTTCGTGCATAATAAACTGAATAAGCTCAACAGTTGAGATCTTAAATAATAGAGAATTTATGATATAAGTATTTTAAATAAATAAAAATTCCTATTATGTAATTAGTAATCAGTAATTTAAAAAAAAAATCGATTTTTTCAGCGTAAATTACGACCTTCATCTAGACTACCGTTCTATAATAATAACAATACATAATTAACCTAGTAAACAGATCTATTCCATCTTGTTTAGCTTGAAAGTTCAACATTAATTTGTTATCGAGTTCATATTACTTTTGTTTTCTATCTCATCAAATTGTTAGTTATTTGAAATTAGATATCTTAACCAACTCAAATTAATTAAATTTAGGTTATAGAAAATAAACAGAAAAACTATCTTTGAAAGAGAAAAAAAAGATCAGAATAGTTTCTGATATTTAGAGAGAAAGTCGAATAGAAAATTCTGGATTATGAAATTTCAAAGAAAAAACAAAATTGGGGAGAAATTTAATTAAATCATTCATTCATAAATTTAATTTAAAGTTGTTAAATGATATTAAAATAATATTCTTTAAAGCTAATGAAAATTTTAATGCAACTAAAATTAAATGAGAATATATGTTGAGAAAAACCTCTTTTTTTTTAAGGTAGGCTTTTGTTTAATATTCCACTTATAAAGGATTTTTTTTTAATATTATGTAAATTTAATCTCGATCATGATCTTGATTATCAATAATAAGCATCAAGATTTCGATCATCTTAACTTTTTCAATTTCAATTAAAAGAAATTACTCACTCGAAGGATCATCGTTTTTTTTTCACTTTTGAAATGATGATTTTCTGTTAACCGTGACTATGTAGGTATAGCACTCTATATTATATTCAAAATGGAGCATTTTTCTACCGTAATTAATTTTCTCAAAAACTCATTTCAAATGAATGAAAATTAATTTGAAAAACCTCAAATTAAGAAACATATAGAGCGTTGAAAAAAAAAATTCTATCCATTTATACTGAACAATTAAATTATTTTCATCTAATTATCAATCAAAGGGCAATCAACTTATGATAAGACAAACTATTGGTTATAATTCTAATAATATATTTATATGTATAACCGCTGTTTCAAAATTTTTATTTTTATTTTTTCAATTCAGCTATTATTAAATAATAATATATTTTTCATATAATGTAGGTATCTCTATTTTTAAAATAACTCGTGTAGAAAAAATATTTTTCATACAACAATTTAAATATAAAATAGAAAAATTTAGATCATGGCTTTAACAATAAAACAATTTTTCTAAAATTTATTACCATCCCTTAAATTGTTATTCTGCTTGATAAAAATTGGAAACGGAAGTATAATTGCAACTAGAAATCATCCACAATCTAATGACAACAGAAATAATATATTAAAAATTATAATTTATTGGCTAAATAGTAATTCAATGCTTGTAATGTATTTGCACCTTTAATTTTAATTAAACTCTCTACAGTGCATCTCATTAAGAGTGATAATTTTACACTTTTTGAATATAATTTTAATGATAATTGTATGTGAATAATTTCCGCTATTATCAAAACAAGCACGTAATAAGTAAAAATTTTGAAGTAATTGACTTTTGCATAAAAAGTTTAATGCAAAAAAAATAAAAAATTGTTGCCATTAGAAGATTTTATTTATTCTTCTCAATTGAATTGACTATACAGTATGTTTCAACATTTCAACACAGGATTTACACTGACATTGAGACATCTAAATTAAAAAATTAAGAAAACTGTATACCCGTTTAGTCTAACAGTTGCGCTATTGTACAGGCTGGTCCGCCAGGGCGTTCCTGGCGTTGTAGGAACTCTGGTTCTAGTGGAAGGAAAAAAATGCGCTCGTAGATCTAAAGCTAGAGTTACAAAAACAGGAATGCCTCTGGTGGATCATCCTGCATATGCAGATAATATACAGAGAGAGTCAAAAGTAAGGAATAAATTCGATAAAAAGAAAAGTATCGATTTTTGGAAAAATTACAAGAACAGGTAAATTTTATTTTTCCCTTCTGCATTTTCTATTATAACTTTCAGATATACAGGTTGTAGGGTTAAAGTTCAATGACGTCATCGACAATTTTTTTAAATGGAAACCCCCAATTTTTATTGTGTATTCTGAATTCGGATACTCCATCAAATTACCTACATGTTGATGTAATGAGTTTGTTATCTCGCATCCATTTTTTTTTTGAGAAAATTAGTTACGAAAACGAAAAATTGCGTTTACTTTTACATTATAATAGGTCTTTGCTTTTACGTCTACATTGAGTTAGGATAGAAGTTTGATATCCGCCTACTGTTATGTTACTATTTCAACTCATTGATGCTCATGTCAAACGTCTGTCGTTACTCAATGTAGACGTAAAAACAAAGATCTATTGATTCGACTATAATGTAAAAGTAAATGCAATTTTTCGTA
>JAZBGX010000082.1:0-15180 GCA_037414775.1 Zonitis immaculata
TATGTATATGAAAGCATACAGGGAAAACGTTTACAACGGAATAGGCATGCGTCACTCTCAACAGGGTGGAACAAATTTTTCATTGATCATATCTGCCTTTTCAAATGGTCGCTGTTTATAGAATGGATAGTGCCATGAATTCCTTCTTCAATTTAATAAATATTATCTTTATAAAACAATCAAATAAAAACACACTCAATATTTTAACACGTACTAAGTATATCTATAATGTTATAAATAAATTAACAAATAAACAAGTCAACGATCGCATCGTTACCATATGAAATAGATCCTTAGCCTTAAATGTATTAATAAATATAATAATTAATCAATTGCATTTAACAATTTTTTTTTCCATTCATTGATAAGATTAATGTTAAATACACCACATATGGAGATTATCCTTCAATACAAAATATAACAGCAAAGAGTAAATAGTAAATGGCCGTTAACAAATCAATATGTTTCTATAGAGTAATATATAGGTAAAGCCTGAAATATGAACGTTCAAATCTCTAAAAATCCCAATGGAAAAGAAAATGCTTCATAAAAGCTCAAATAGTTGTGTATATAAGAAAAAATAATAACAATTCCCAAAAATATCTAATTTTTAAATCACACCAATAATTTTTCTCTATCTCACTTATTATCATATTCAATTCTATCAATATTAACGTGTTTACCTTCTTTTCTGTCATGACATATAGATGCATGAGCTGTGAATCGAAATGTAAATCAGGATTGACAGGAGATCCTTCTTCAACGGCAAGATCACCATATTCCAGAGCTGATGTTGATGATTCCACGACTACCTAAAATCAAATCGAATAAGAATTAATAATAAAAATGTATTTAGTTGATTTTAGTGAATAATCAAATATTTATTATAAATGATGGACAATAAATAATTTCATGGTTGATTGATTTTATGCATTATCTTTAAATTTTGCAATTTTTATTGACTCTATCAGAAAGTTCAATGTACTGAATTTTAATTCAACGATAAAAAAAAGCTTTTAATCGTATTATCTTTACTTTCTACAATCAATTTCTAAACGTATTTCCCTCAAAGACTTGAAATAGAAATGATGGCTTAAGGTCTTATTGTTCGTATTTCTGATGAAACTTGTTCATATCTTCTCTAACTAGAGGATAGATGTATAGAGAAAATTTCGGACAATAGTGAATTATATGGATATACTATGGACCTATAATAAACTATACCTACTCGTTATTATATACGTAAGTATAGATAATATTGTACCTGTACCTATTCCAGTACTTCTACTTATAAATGTATATATGTGTCTATATATAATATGTTTATGTATTCGTATATGTATTGTATATGGATGTATGGTAGGAAAAGTTTTATCCAAAAACCTAAACTTGCATCGATTCTCTACAGCTTAGCTCAACAACGCCCTCTCTTCTCATATAATAAGATTTGCCGTGGTCCTTCACCTGCGCCGACCCAGACTTATTCCCAAGACAACTGTTCAAATTCCCCGGCGTTATTTTACTCCCAACAAGTAAAATTACCCTCACAACCGAATTTATCAGATCATCGCCCATACAGACGAATCGTGGCGAAAAAAATGCAATATAGGGCCAACATTAGGTGGATGTATATATTTACACACATTCATACATATATATAGAGGAGTGCACTTTTTTTTTTTAATTATAAACTTGATTAAATAATTTTATGAAAAGTAATAATATAGACGATTATACGTATGTGTGTATATGGTTGAGTGATTTTAGTATGTGAATAAAATATAAATAGGGTGATGCTAGTTGAGAACGAAGGGAAAAAGGGCTGGATTAATCTCGATGTAATTCCAATTTGGATGTTGAGACTATAAACAGATGTATCCAGTCGTATTACAACATGTAATTTTCAATGTCAATTCAACATTTTGTACAAATACAACGGCAATAACACGCCTTTAATCAATTTTTAAAAACGCGCTTTCTCTACTACCACTTCTCAAGAAAATCACATTTCAACCAAACTTAATTAAGTGGATAACATGAAACGATTTAGAACGGCTCCAAGGCAATTCTACGATAAAAATCCTCGATAATCATTTCACTAGTTAGACGCCAATGAAATATTATACTTCCAAATCAATTGCTAACAAAAATCATTTCAGACGGTTTATTCAATTCACGATACAGACCAAATTGTATTTTGAACGAAAGTCCGAGAATAGTGGATGAGGCAAAGGAAAGAAAGAAGTAAAAGATGAAGAGAGAGAGAGAGAGCGAAAAGTAGTAACAAAAAAACCCAAATAGATTTTGAAAGCACAAAATAGAGAGCAAGTTCCATTTTATATCGTTTTCAATGTTTACATCCGACAATCATCATACAAAGTTATTGACTGCACAATTTTATTTGATGTAAATCTTACTTTGTACTGTAACATTTCATATATTTATTTATTTATTTTTGATTTTCGGGTAAATATTTTAATATCTTTTCGATTTATTTATTCAATTAATTGAAATTGATATTATTCGTTATGTTATTAATTGATAAATTTAATTGTAATGATAAGTGACACAGTCAATATTAGTTGTCAAGCCAGGCTTTTATAGATATCTGTAAAGTTATATTATAATGTGCTTTCAGAAGCAAGTTCCAAGAGATGAATATTGTTCTGGTTAGACTGCATCAATTTGTCACACGACCCTGAATTCATCACAACCTCAACGATGAGGTGAATGTTATCCTATCATTAGCTGCTTTTCATGTCATATAATTTTCTCCACAATTCACAATTTACAACTATATGCATGTGGATATGTATTTATATAGATAAATAAACGGTTATTTATGTTTAATGCTATTTGAAATATATATTTTTTTAATTTGGAATCAAGAATAAAATTGAAATATCTAATAACTGTTTGATTATATGTTAAAATAGTCTTGCTCTTACTACAGCTTCTGTAACGTATCAATATTGAAATAAATTCGAAATAAATGTAACAATACCGAATAATTCATCCATATACATACACAATACACTAACATATAGACATACATATGGCGAGAATTCAATGAATATCAATTGAGGATACAATTTTAAAATTTTATCACTATTGAACTATTGATATTTATAGTGGTTGAAAAATATCAATTGTTAGGGGTAAAAATCATTAATATACCATAATATTTATATATGAAGTCAACCAACTGGTATAGTTTAATATAAGCGAATGATGCCACTGAAATTAGCATAACAGTAAACTTGATGACAGCTAGAACAAGTTTCTCATGTATAAGCCTAAATCTGATGATAGTCCCCTTTAAACATATGACGCCATATTATACCACCCACCTCACTACATACAGACTAACATACACATAGGTATGACATAATATTACACTAACTTGTCACGAAATAAAGGGATGATGGTGTGAATTGAATTTTATTACATATGTATATGTAATATCTACTCTACATATATAAATATCGTTAATTTATATCGGATTGTACAAATATAAAAATAGAGTTTCTATTAAGATTTGTATCCGATATTCAAAGATATATTCGTGGATTATCCACGTAGAAGAAAAAAAAAAGAAGACTTTAGACGAATAATATAGAATCAGCAAAAGAAGCGAGTACAGAAAAGTTAGAAAGAGAGAGGAAAGTTTATTTCTTTGGTGATCGAGTCAATGGAATTTCAAAAATATGTCAGGAAGGGTAGTAAGCGAGAGAGAGAGAGACAGTCGAAGAACTAAGTATAGCCAAACTCCAACTTCCTTTTTTGATGATCATACCAAATGAAAATATTCAAGACTGAACTCTCAAGACTTCCTTTAAATTTGAAAAGAATGCCAGTCAAACGTATCGGAAGCGGAACAAAAACAATTCAACTATGTACCTAAATTGACACATTCTTCCATTAAAATCAACTTCATTTGTTTATAAACATATTTATTCTTTATATAATACACACAAACATACAAATATAATAGATAATAATGTATATTTATTGTGCATGTATTTGTTACTGTGTATAAGGAACTAATAAAGATGATGACAGTAAAGTTGATATGAAGTTTATTATAGAGATAAATATACTCCACCCACTAGTGTTTCAATTGTCGGGTGGAAATTTGTAATTTGAGCATCCCACGAAAGTAATAATTCAATTTTATCGAATTAATGGTAACATAGTTAGATAGAGAAGTAGTACAATTCTGTGGTTATAAGGGCAGACATATGGTACTTTAACTATAGTTTTGTATTAAAATTTTGAAATTGAACGAGTTACTGAACTTACACCAAACTGAATATAAACTTTAAACAATAGATAGTAAATCAACGCTTATAATTATATGAGAGAAATTCAATAAACAGGATATAAACAAATATAGAATTAGAATACATTTAGAATTCTTGATAGAATAATAATATTATTATTATTATGTGAAAATGACACCTTTGTTGCAATACTGGAGGGCTCCTATATAGTTCCGGATGTTGTATCCGGTTGAGAATATGATAGGGGATGGGTAGTGTATAGTGAGATGACGATGGTGGTAGTTTATCCGTTGGTTTGTTACTATGCTCCTTGTGATAAATGCTGGCAAGTTTTAGAAATTTCTCTCTACTCTCGGTTTTATAATACTAAACAACCAAATCCACCCTGGTTGTCTTTCTCTATAATTACAAACTTGAAGACTTGTATGCTTTTCAACAATTCAAAAATACTATATTCTATAGATATTAATATTATTACTGCTACTTCTAGTACGGGAAATACTCTTACAATTAGTGTTTGCAACAACAAATATGCTATATGTGTAATCAGAATATACCTACATACATATGTAAATATATACATATGTATAACAATAGAAAATATATAACACATGCTAGATGATTACATTAATCATCTTAATTTGGCTAATTGTATCGCACAATAATAGACAATTATATATGATAATTAGTAACTGTCAGTATTTTATAGAAAAATTCTATATTTATTATAGCGGGTAGAAAAATTACTCATTATTTTGTTAGTGTTGATCGAGGGAAGGTTAAATAAACTAAACTTAGTTCCCCACTTCAGTGATTTCGAAACCCAAGTTACGTATATCTTGCCCCTATGGGACTGTCTAAAGGTATTAAAGGGTCGCTAGTCTACAGGACACTTAGGGAGTATTTCCAACAATGTACATCGAAACATTTGTAAATATAGTTTGATGAAAAAGACGAAAGTGATGAAATAGAAAAGTTTTCTGTTATAGTTGTGAATTGAGTTTGTCAATATAGAAACGAAAATGAATGTATTCAAGAGCAATCTATTTCATAACTTTTATACAATTAACTAAATAAACTTTAATACTTAAATGAAGTTTATATATAACTTGTGAAATATTGAAGAAAATTCCAACAAATTTTGTTTTTCCTACAAATAAAAAGCAAACTTATATCTAATAAAGGTAGTAACAATTTCTTAGGTGTTTCATAGGCCATCGATATTACTTTGTTTCGATTAATGTGACATTGTTAGTTGGGGTTGATCCCTTATATTCAACTTTCCCCTTACAATTCTATAAGGCCGCTAAGGGATATAGTAAAAGGGCGATAGAGCTCATACCACGTAACATAAGAACTGGGTAGTTCCGAAGCCAGTGGACCGTTTACAATATATATATATATATATATATATATATATATATTTATATATCTGTATATACACACCAACATATAGGACTTTTTTACATTACAGAGATTCATTACATTCTGTTGCCATTTTCAATTTAGCTTTATTTTCTCGAAAATTATTAATCATGAATTTTATAAACTATGAATCATACATTTATCAATACAGAAAAAAATATATTTATGTTTATAGAAAATGTTAATTCAATTATAAATTTTATAGGTGAAATGAATGATGATACATACATGCATACATATGTACATACAAACATATATACATATATATAAACTTATAAAAGCATAAAGGGGAAAATGAATATTGTTCAAGGGAGTACAATTAATGTGAAAATGAACGGATTTGTGCGGTGGTCAATAGTCTCGTTGATTTACGTCGATTTCACGTTACGTTTTTATTCCAACATCACATATAGATGCAAACATCCCTCCCTTATATAACAAATCCGAATCTCTAGAGACAGAGGAGGGTTATGTCACAAATTTCAATTGTACACTCCCCTCTACGACTCATATAACCAACCTTTTATTATTCCTTTCTATATTCACACGTGCATATAAGTCATTTTTTATTATGAAATATTTTAAACGGAATTAATCGATATTTTTTTTATTATAAACGATATTAAGTATTTAGAAATATTTATAATTGAACTGACCTTTTTTAGATGTCCTGCAGCACTTCCTATGAAGACAACAGTAAAATCTCCTGTTGATGTAGCAGCAACTGCTGTCAATCTTGTATTGAATAGTAATACAGGAACAGCTGAAATTGGTTGTTCGCCTCCCAAAGGTGTATTAACATCCAAGCCACAAAAATCTTCAGCAATAGTTTGCAATTTCTGAAACAAATAAGATTTTATTTTATAGTAACCAAAATACTTTTCTAAGGAAATTCATTTAAATATAATGATAATGATAATAATTCTTTACCGTCTAATCTAAAATACAAAAAAAAAAAAAAATCTAGATTACTTTTAAAACATCTTGTATTACGTTTATTCTAATGAAATGCATCTAGAAATATACTAGAATGAGAGTATTATTTGGAATTGAAATCTCAGACTGGATTCTCAAACTGGTATGTTGGACAATCAACCCTTCCTTATTTGGAGTTTCTTGCATTAGAATAGAGAGATGTGGGATGTGATAAGGATATAAAATCCAATTTTCAATAATAAAAACAAAAATATAATTGAATAGTACCAAATATAAGGACAAGCATTCGAAATATTAATATTTATAAAATTTAGCATAAAAAAGAACGTTGCTTATATTATATAGTGGATATTTAATATTCAGAAACGTTTTACCTCATCATCAAAAATATTATATAATCACAATTTCTCCAATTTTCTTTATTATATTCATCTACATATATAGTATATATATATATCTAATATTATTAATAAATAACAGTTGAAATTCATATGCGTGTGGGTTTTTAAAATTAGTTTCATTACGTTGGTTGAATTAAATCTAAAACTGTTTGAAAAATAATTTTTCGACATCAAAGGTAAAAACCACCACTTTTCTCTCGTCAAACTTTATTAAACTGATTTTTTTTTAATTCCATTTCGTTCTCACGTGATTTATTTTCATGAACTTTGATATAAATCCATTTTTCTTTGTTTTGTTTTGTTTTTTACAACATTTCCAAACAAATTCTTATAATAAACAAAATAAAAGTAATTAAAAATTTTGGCATTTTAAACTAGGTTTGCTATAATAAGTAACAAGAAGAACAACAAATGTTTTTATCTTTGATCACGAAATGTCTATCTAACGGTGTTCTGTTGTGTTGCTGTTTTTGTTGTTGTTATTATTATTGTTGTTATTCTTCATGATATCAACAATGATTTACTTTTTAGTTTATTGCAAATAGGAAAAAAAAAGAATCTCTATTAATAATAATGTGCTGATAATATAATTTCATAACCTACTTTTTCCATAAAACAAATTAATGAATCATACGATGTGGAAATTACAATGGAAAATTTGTTAACTGTTATTTAAATATTTAATATTATTCAATATTAATTAGATATTGGTTATAATTTTAGTAAAATTATAACGAACGAAGTCAACATCTGGTTGGAAAAAAAAAAATATTGATACAAAGGAATGCAAATAAAATAAATTTGAAAAAACGGTACTTAATTTATTATTTTATTAAAATACATGTGATGTTGATGAAATGTTTACGTGCTAATCATGTTGATCAAAAATTATTTAAAGGAATTATATCGAAATTTTCAAATGTGCAAATGAATAAATCTAACGTATTTTTAAATACCTAAGTATATTAAGTTTTGATGATTTTAAATATGTTTAATTTAGCTTTTAACAATTCAAACAGATCGTAATCGGTCTTTTATCTTGAATAAAGGTTATAGATGGAATATTCAACATAACTAACTTTCAACATATTATTCCATACAAAGGTAGATGTTCAGTTTGTTTCTATGGAAATTGGAAAGGGAAAATTACCTAAAATTCCAAATAGAATTCTTCGAACAATTATCTTTGTTAGCAAGTAAAAGTTAAATTTACCATCTTTGTAATAATGTATTATTGGTAAATAGTTTTGTAAGAAATAAAATTGAAATGGTAGAAAAAAAGTCATAAATAATCAAAGAATTGAATGCAAGGCCGTTGATTAAGGATTTCATTTAGTTTCTAGAAAAACAAGAAATTACTGGTATACAACAAAGAACTACAAGATAATGAATAAACAAGTTCGTTAGAAGGTTTTGACTTGAATATTTATTATAGTAGAAAGAGAAATGATTTAATTAAATTATTTTATTCTTTTTAATTTGCAATTTGGTAATGTTTATTATGAATCTAATTACTTATATTAATTTACTTTTATTAAAACAAAAGGTTTTTATTATTTTTCAAATTGGAACTTACGTGACTTGAAATAATACTTTCGCTTTTAAAGAACGCTCTCGTACTTGAAATCCCAACATTTTCTCTTCTATAACAAAATCGTGATCTAACGATTTCATTATTAAAATGATCCTTTAGTTATCTACTATAAATTATTACAAGGAATGCAATAACTTTTCTTATTTCAAAAAAAAAAGCAATAGGCGTGGGAAGACACCGAAAAAGGAAGAGAAGAATTACTCAAAAATCTATAGAATAACAAAGATAAATTTGTCAACAACCCCTTGAACCAGGTATTTTTAAAGTATGACGATTTCATATTTCGTCGATGAGACTAAAATTTAACGAATAGGTATTATTCTAATTTTTTATAAATCAAAATACAAACGAAAACATTTCCATCAATTTTGTATGTCTAACTAACATCCCGGAGATTTTTATTATTTTTTTCCTATATAAAATAGAAAAAAATGTCAATTTTCGAGCAAACTTTCACTATTTTGTTGTTGTTTTGTTTATAAAAATTTATTACATCAATATGAATTGTTTTCAAATATATTCTTTATAAAATATTAAATTGTATTAATTCGATAAACGTTAATTATCAATATTGAACGAAAGAAATTCAGTTGTTCCAAGTTGTTGGTGTTGACCTCGTGAGCTTGAGGGCAATAAGAGAGTGCATCATGGTTTTTAGAGAAGAAATGATCACGAGTTTTATGTTGTTATGTTAAAATCACCAACAAACAGATAAATAATATAAAAAATACTATAATCACAATTAAACGATATGTTAAAATAAATGATAATTTTCGAATGATTTATAGAAATTAATTTGTTAATATTTGTCCTAATGGATTAATTAATGAAAAAAATTTATAATTCAATAAAAATTTATTACAATATTTGTTTTGGAAAAAATCGACTCCATTTAATATATAATAAGTACGATATCGGAATTTATTTTGTGGATGTTTGTCTGGCATAGGACCGTGAGAATTCGTGCGTTTTCAACGACCAGAAGACCTCAGACAACGGAATCTAATATCACCTTTATAGATAGATAATATAAATAAATAGACAGGTCAACGATTATGGACTTGTATGTAAAGGTTAACAACGCCTTTTCGCCATATGGTCAAGAATTTAAAAACGAAAATGCCTATTCAAAATGCATAAATAAATATATTTGTTATACGAATCATCATATCAAATAAAATATCACTTATTCTTGATACATACAAGGACAAACAGGATATAAATCTTGGCAGACGGAAGCGCCCCCTACATGTAACGACTGAATTATTCCTAATTTAATTAATCTTCCACTTAAATGATTAAAAACAATAAAAAAAATAGAAATTTCTTCAACAGCATTGAGGTCATATACATCGTTTACTTGAATAACACTTTCACTTATTGTTTAAGTTTTTTTTTTCCCAAAAAAATCAATTCATTTGAAATACCAAATAATAGATAAGGGGGATGTTTACAATATATTATAGTAGCATACTGGCCAAAAGATTTTCATCAATTAAGATTTTCGATATTCACTATGCGATCAATTTGAGATAATTTTGTCATGGTCCATTTCTGCTAAAATACCTTGAACTGTATATTTTTTAATTAAAAACAAGAATACAAAAAAGAAAAAACCCAAAACGAAAAGAAGATATCAAAAGTTTTAGTCAATTACAGATTAAGGCAGATTAATGTCGGCTGCATCACAATGAAAATACTAAAGTGGGGTTTCGTTAGCAATTATAAGTTAGAGCAACTCTGTAAACAATAGAATAAAGAGGAGGATAGGAAAGTTGGTACAATAAATTAGGTAATATTTATTTATATAAAATTTTAGTTCAAGTTATTTTATAAAAGCAAGTTATAATATGATTGTCTTCTCAAATTTATTATTATTTTGCTTTAATACTGATACTTTGGTAATTCAATGATAAATTGAACATCTAAGAAGGTCGAAGTGGTTCGTTTAACTCACGTATAGGTCCAGTAAAAAAGAACCTAATGAAATTTTACCATTTTCCTGATAGGTAGATATATATATATATTTCCTGAAAAATGGTAACTACCCTCTAAAAACGCTTAGAAAGATTGATGACAAAAGCGTCATTATTTACGTGAGCAATGTACTAAATGGATTGGAAATGGAAGTTTTCGAATTTGACATATTGAAACGATCGTAATATATCAACAATTAGCAGTTTTGAACGGTCAATATATCGTCATCTTTTGACTATCGTCAGGATAAAACTCAACACAAAAATTGTAATTGATATTCCAATTCTTTTAATTCTTCCAATATTACTATACATTTAAAAAAAAAAAAATGTTTCGTGTAGAACTTTTATGTGAAATCGATTAGTGAATACTGTAAAATGTTACAACGTCTAGTTAGTTTTCAGCATAATGTTATATAAAAGTGGCCGAGATACAAGTCCAATATACTAAGAAATCTAATAATCCTTTTTTTTTTTAATATATAGTCCACATAAATACGATATATTTATTTATATAAAACTCCTAACAATAAGTAAATATAGTTTTTAGTAATAGCAATCTTCAAATCTATATAAGTTCCCTATATCAGAACGTTTGAGGAAATTGTCACGAAAACGCAACTATTGAACTATTGATGTCGCAAGACAACGTGTAAATGAATTTGTATGGTAGCCAATTTAGCTGTCAGCCACAGAAAATATACTCGTAAACTCTCGCATTTGCTAAAAGTTACTAACAGCCACTCTATCAAACAACTATAGTGAGACTAAAATCAGTCATCAATAACATGTTACAAGGAGAAGAAAAAAAAAGAATATATATATATATATATACTTATATATCTATATATTTTTTCGGAAACAAATTATTACTTAAAAAAGAACAAAATAATATGTCTATTGTTCAATTATTTGTAGAAAAGTTACATGTCACATTCTTTCTATTCAATATATAATTCTTGGAATTTTTTACATAATTGAAAAATATTTTCAATTAATCTATGTTGTACATATAGAAATATTGGTATGTACTCTATATAGTTATAAGGAGGAAAATTGTAATACGGAAAACTTATATAAAAGGGAGAATGAAGGGTGTTGTTTAGGTAACGCACAATAGTGTTTATTGACGATCTCGATCTGCACATGAATTCTATCTATTCCATACACAATCGAGAGAGGAGCGTTATTTAATTACTTCGTTCATTAAATATTTCATCGATAACAATTTTATTTAAATACAAACAAAAAAAGTCTTCGTTTATTATAGTAAAACCTCCCTTTTTTTTCTAAAAAAAAAAAAAAAAACACCACAACCTCATGAATTTTTATGATATTGTAAATTAACGTGGATTTTTCAACGAAATTTTTACTGTGATTTTATTGGATCGTTTAGCGAATGTTGATGTAACTAAATTCCCGGTTTTAAAGGATCTCTATTCATCGAGGCATGAAATATTGAAAAATGGGTAAGTTATCTCAAATAAAGAGACAATTATTGGAAGAATATTATAAAATTTATTTTTTAATACACTTGGTTGGCTTTTTAAATATTGATTTATTAATATTCTTTCCTCAAAATTTAATTTTCTAATAAATAAACTAGAAAATTTATTTGAAATAAATTAAAGAATCTACTACTTCCATTATATTTTATATTGTTGATAAATTGTTGCTTTGTTGAGTTTCTTATCGCACGTATTATTTATAGAGGCTTTGGAAATTTTTATTAAATTATAACTACATCCTTAATTTATAATTAACAATAATTCTGGTGGATTATTTATAACGAAAAGAAAATTGGGTAAATACTTATTTTATATGGAAGAATTATAATACTATCCAATTTGGATAAAGCACGAATTGTAAACAAAAAAGATGAGAGGTAGTAAGCTGTCTATGCATCATACAAAAGAAAATAAAAAAAAAAGGAATTTCGTGATGATATTACATTGAAACAATATTTATGATTTATAGAGGAAAGTGACAAAAAAAAAGAAAATCAATTCATTAAAATTTCGATTTTATATCAAAACAATTATTTATTTTTGATTAATTTTGTTAATGTTGATCAAGAAATAATATACTATTTGAATTTGATAATAAATTGAAAAATATGTCGATGAAGCGACCGGAAATTTAATTTAAGCAAACGAAATCATTTGATTTAAATGAATATTTTATTCATATTAAATGTATAAACTATGTATATATCCCTGTTCCACAAGATAAAAGGAATTGTTGCTTGAAAAGATAATATTGACTGATTTCAATAACAATAGACTTGTAACAACATTCATTATAATGTTAATGGATCGAGTGTTATTAAACAATAAAATTTTGTTAAATGTAACAATCAATTTTGTAAGTATATGTGTTATTTAAAAATCAAAAAACAAATATTTTTAATAAATACGATTTAATTGTTGCAAATTTAATTCATTTCAAATCTATGTACATTTACATGTTAAAATAAATTATATGTAGGACACATATATTTTTTAATGTTCCCATAAAATGGAGAGTTTTTCAATTTCCACAGAATGCATTTTCATTCGATATTCTATCAGAATAGCAAATAACAATAAGCAAACAGCTTAAAAAAGACATAAAGAAAGAAGAAGTAAAATAAGCGTTATAGACATAAATACGTTTGCCGAATTTTTCAGATTGTTATTACTTACTATCACATTTCAAGTTATATTAAAAATAATAATATGATAAGAGTATGATATTATTTAGTTGACGATAAGTTCATATATCATAAACGAATAGGCAACACTCCTTAATGACATACAGAATGCCAGGATAGGTTGTGTTTAAAACAGCTTCAGATAGGAATATAAAATACATTTTGTGGAAAATGTCACCAACATTTTGTCTTGTTGCAACAATTTACCAAGTTTATCGTTCAAAAATATTTATTTAAATTACATACAACGATTATTTAGATCAATAATAAACTATTAAATATACTCAAATATCATACAATGTACATATTAATATTTACCATATTAATATATAAATATAAAATAAGATAATATCGAGAAGAAGATTAGGGACATTGACTACATACATATATATGTAAGATAGTTAATATTCTTGATAGGGAAAATATTAGAATAAATTTTTCTCATTTTTGCTCCGAATAACTAACCACCGGATGTTTCTAGTAGCATTCCACCGTTACTTCATATTCGGAAAATTTTATGAGCTCGACGTGTTGCAAAATTTAAAACGTTCAAATTTTTTCTAATGATATCGTCCAACGACAGAAGAAGAAAAAAAACAATTACCTAATATAATAATAAAATAGAATATAGATAGTAGATATCAATATATACATATTTAATAATACTTGTTTTAAGGATACCAACTACAAGTGTTGAAAATTAAAGGTGTGATCGTAAATATTGCACAATTTATGAATAATAATAATAAAATAAACCAATATATTTGATAATAAAGATGGAATAAAGTGAAATTCGAGGGAGAAAGTGGTGTGTAGTGACATATTGCAAATGTAAAGTAAACCTAAATATATTTACTTTATATATAATGGAAATGGGATTTAACAATCAGATATATAGAATTATGTGAAATTATATTAGGAGTATAATATTATTTTTCAGCATGGAACTTTATATTATGATATTTTGAAATCACATTAGCGAATGGATGTTGGTTTCAATTTAAAACAAGTTTGAACAAATATTATGTATGTTTATTTATTAATTTTTTATTTTAAATGTAGTTAAAAATTAACCGTATTATATTTGAGAATTATAAATAGAATTTTTAAATTGATGTTCAAATTCTAATAAAAGAGTATGAGTGTTGCTTAAATTTAAACTTTAGTCATTGAATACATTTCATGAATCAGTAAAACAAAATTAATATTATCAATCAAAATCCTTAATAATATAATTCCATCGATAAAGTATTAGAAATTATTCCATTAGAATTATAATGAGATTTAAATACATAGATAGGCACAAACACATGGATTAATAGAATGAAATTAAAATGATGTTGATAGTGAAAATTGAATCAGCGAACTAGGTAGATAATAATTAATGCATTTTAATGCTATCAACAGGATATTGGATGAATTAAGTTGAAGAATATAGATTGAATATGAGAGAAGAGGTCGATATATCATTATGTTGTTATCTAAAAGGAATAAAGGAGATGTTCAACTTCCGTAATTCACCTTCATTTTATTATTGCTATTGTCACCTTATCGTTATAATCAAATATATGTTTATGGGTTCGAGATTTCTCATTTTTATATTTGAATATTTCAATATATTATATAATTTTTTATTTTTATTTTTTGGAAAAATTTGAACGAATAGTAAATTGAAAAGCTTCGATTTTTCATTAAATCAGTATAAAATGTAAATATTCTCATAAGAATATGTGCAACAGTCAGTTGTTTCTCTATTATATTTACATAATGTTGTCTAATTGTAAGTATAACGTATTGTGATATCGTTATACATAAACACCCTATATATCTACATACAGATACGCATGTAGGTATATCATATATATATATATAT
>JAZBGX010000082.1:15212-42710 GCA_037414775.1 Zonitis immaculata
ATATAAATAAAAAAAAGAAACAAAAAAAAACAATATGTCTTGTTTGATGAAGAGATGAACGATTGGAAGTGAAGGAATAGTAAAAATTTAGCAGCATTGGGTGAGAAGGAACGTCAGGCTGGCAGGGTCTAGCATGGCGAGGTCCCGGTCGATCAATACTGGGAGCGGCAGTGCAGTGCCGCTCGTCGGCCATAGGGGTGCGCAAATCGTAGACATAGGTATACATATATGTATAATCATGTATACATATATTTCTGTATAAATACATATATGTATTGTACCTACTACATATAAGTATAAGGTATATTATAGATAAATGTCTATATGAAGAAAATATGTATATAGACATGTATAGATGAACATATGTATGTATAGTAGGTAGGTATGTACTCACCGTGGGCACACATAGCAAGCTAGGTGAAATAAAGTCCAATCCCCGTTGACCCTGGCCGCTAAAGCAATGCTTGATATTTTGCATAAATTTTCTTCTGATTGCTTTCAATGAATAAACACAGAGGGCGGACAAATCTAATGGTTTATTGTTGATTGCTGGATCTCCTTCACTGAATACAGCAAATAATACATCATCTTGAGCAGTTATACCTAAATCAGATGCTAAATCTGAACCGGCCTTTCCCACATAAGCAGCTTGCACTAAATTATATTTTCTACCACCTTCACTAATACAGTCCATTGGTATTTCTGTATATGAATAATAGTTTTCATCATCATGACACACCCGCACTAATTTACTTATAAATTGATTCGACTGTACATAACGCATTTGTGTTGTTAAAAAGTAGCTAAATCCTTCTGATGCAAAACCATAAACATATGTTATTGGATATCTTTCCCTAGCTAACGAATTGACAAACATTCTTGTTCCTGTTGTTACCGCAGTTTGAGCAATTGTAAACATTTTGTCCTTGTCTAAGGAACGGCTACTAACCGCTGGCACCTCAGACCGATATGGTGAGCCTAAAGTAAATGTAACACCCACATACATAACTTGAGATACTGGTGGGTTTGGTGGTCCAGGAGCTATAAACGCCACTGTTGATGCTGTTGCATTATTAGCAACAACAGCTTCACGTACCTCCCTAGCACCATCCGATATGTTATGGAGATTCCTTACAGAACATATCCCTTGAAATAAACTACCACACGATATCAGCCTTGTTGTTGTATAATCAATAACTAATGCTTTATTATAATTATCAGTTAATTTCTTTGTTACGGCTGATGTACATTCAAGTACTGAACAATCATCTGAATCCATTTCTGGTCCCGTTCGTTCCGATATTACTAATTCTAAATCTGGTGATAATTGATATAAACGGTTCACAGCTCCAATATAAACACGTCCTGTATTTTTATCAACAACAAGATGATTAAATGCTTGCACTTTTGGATCAGTAAAAGTTTTTATTATATCACTATTTGATGCGGCTGCCATTGGTAATAATACCGTGGCAGCAACAGAGGCGGCCACGGCCACAAACAACATCAAAACTGGCCGCCTCATAGCGGCACAGGATCTCCAAAAATTTCAAGACATGGGACCTGAAACATGTGCACACAATTCCAACATTAAACATAAGTCTCAAAACATACAAATACAAACACACACACACACACATTTATTATACATTCATTCACAAACACATATGTATGGATATGTCTATATACTCTAGCTCTAGACAGACATTTGCCAACATCTACGAGACGGGGGTGGCTTTTTCTGTTGCTTTACAAAACTTGAAAACGACCATTAAATAGAACTCGTTATATTTATACATATACATATACAAAGATATAAAACACAACCTTTCCATAATAAAATTCTAAAGCAAAATATTTATGTTTTTATATTAAATAATTTAACCATATAAAATGAATCTTGCAATCAGTCTAAAATGACACTTAATTAATTACCAGTTATTATGTAATATTTGATATTATTAAGAGAGAGAGAGAGAAAAATAAAGAAAAATTAAACAATATAAGAGTATATTGGTGATGTATGCAGAATATAATTCAAGTTTCTAACGTATTTCCGTTATTATTCAATAAGTAATTAGTACATCTGGTTATTGGAAATCAAACTCAAGTTCCTTGTATTACGCGCACTGAATCTACAACCACCTAAGCTGAATACAATCAAAATCTTTATTACAAAGTAAATTGGATCGATTCGACCACCGATCACAACTATCTCAATATTACCATTATAATTGTTTTTATTATCATTGAAATTAGATCGAATATAATTTAAATTTTTCAATCATTTTCATCATCAAAAGAATCCTTCACTTGTTAATTTGATAATCTTGGTGGTGGTGGTGCTCTTTTCATATGTAAATGTATATGTATGTATATATAATTATATAAAATTCGAAATGCATCAAACTATGAACATATTTAAAAGTCAAAACAGCAAAGAATCAACATATATATATAGTATATCTTATTCATCTATTAAATGTTTGGGATTTTCTTTGAGGTCAATGAGTTTGAATGGAAAATGCGTGACCGGTTCTCAATATTCTATTGACGACTAGAAAAAAATTACCAAAGAACGAATGTTACTGATTTTGATAACATTTTTAACAAAATAAAACGTTAATAAAGTAATTCGAAGTAAATAAAATTAAAAATTAAATGAGAAACAAAACAAAAAATAATTTTAACAACTCAGTTAAACGCTATTGATATCAATCAAAAAATACTTTTATCTTAAAAATGAGTTTTAATGATGCCATATTCAATAGAATTTTCATAAAATCAAATTAAGCCAGCCGTTCTTTATCCATTAACGGTAATTCAGTGAGTTAGTTGAACATCCAGAAACGTTCATTTTTGTTTTATCAAAAAAAAAAAGCAGGGAAATTTTCAACTATTTAAACTGTAAGATCTGCGTAATATCATAGAAAAACTGAATTAATATTGCAAATTTGGACCGAAAGAAAAAAAAAATTAATTAATATAGAAAAATAATCATTGAAATCAAATTTTCTTTATTTATTTGATTGATTTAGTTGTACCGGATGATTGTTTTGCACCACTAAAACGGATCCTATGTAAATATAAATGTGATTTCTCAATCCGTAATTATGCAAGCACATACAGGTTGTCCTTAAATCAATATTAACTTTACAAGTTGTCGAGAGCGAGATTAATTCCTTCATTATTTACTTAATAAAATCGCCAATGGGAAAAAATAGAAAAAATAAGTAAATTAATTTTAATGTATATTTAGAAATATTCGTTTTAGTCTAATTGTTTATAATTACAGATTTGTGTATTTGATAGCAATAACTATCTACAATTTTGAAATTAGTTCCATATCTCATTAAAATCGTCGACATAAATTAGGATTAGTTCAATGGTTCTGAATACGTCTGATAAAATTAACGTAGATATAAATTTAGAAATGGTTTTGGTTTTGCAAATCTAGTTCTGTATTTTTTTTATCTTATTATTATTCTGATCAATAGCAATTCAATCATTTTGAATTATTTCTATTCTTTTATGAAAGCATCGCTTCAAATAGATTGGAAGGGCTGGTGGTAATAATGTTTGTTTTTTTTTTTCAGAGCGATTGTGGAATAAATAAATAATTTAAAATCGTTATGGTTTTCCAATTTTCTAGCAGTTAGTCTGTTAGTCAAGTATTATAAAAATTTCCAACAGTAACAAACGGCTAGTTTCGAGGCAACAAACTAGTAGAAACTTGAAAATATTAAAACTATAGATGGAATGTTATATAGCAACTTAAAAAGAAATAAAAATTTTGCTTTAACAAAAAAAAAACAAACTATGAAAAAACCTGTCGTGCATATTATTAATCGTGGCATAAATGATTCATGTTTGAAATATTTTTGATTTTTTCTTTTGATATATTCATTTTTGATTGGTTGTTTCAAATTATTATTATTTTTTTTTAATATTATTAAAAAATATGTTAAATTTTTATAATTTATATAGGCGAGTGTACTTAGATGAATGACAAAGAATGAGTACGTCAGTATGTACAGTCAGATTTTGCCGATGAATAGTAGAAACCAGGGGAGGGGACTTTCTCTTCTACCGGTTTAAATGAAACATATGTTTGCATTCTACAAAAATTTAATCGACACAGACCACCAAACATTATTTTTAGCCACTTATCATCATCATTTGTTCATAAATTTATTATTTTGAATGAATTTAATTTGATTAAGTTTAGAAATTATTTGATTATAAGTGATTATATTGTGTGTTATTGTTATACGTCGATATAATTCATTATGAATGGAACTTATTACCTTTGAATAAATACGATTGTATATCCCAGGTGGTATTATTATTCAGTTAAGTTACACTAGAATTGCAACAGAAACACAAAAATTTGACACAATTTATAGAATTCAGCACGATATATACGAACACATTTATTTAAAATAAAAATAATTTTAATATGATTGAAGGAAAAAAAAGATCAAGCACTGTTTCCAAGACAGAAAGCTTTCAATGACAACATTACACTCCTCTCAAGCTGTAGATTTAGGTTAGGTTCAACACAAGATGATAAATACTTGATTGGGTAAAATATTCAACGACTATTTATTATTTTATATAATTCACCAACTTATAATTAACATTAACATAAACACATTAGTATTATTATTGATTATATCGTTTATTGGTAAACACGAAATAAATATTATTTAGAAAAGAAAAAAAACACATTTACCCCCGGACACAAACAAAACCGGCCAACAACAGTACAAAACCGTGTAATAAGAATTTCACTGAAAAACGGACGACTTGCTCACCCCACCCTAGTATTTTAGTTCATAATGCGCATGCTCTCACCTGTTATTCATGGACGTTATATGGAAAATATTTTGAAAAAAAAAAAGAAAACCCAAATATTTTTGTTTTTGAGAAAAAAAAAGCGAAAACTCAAAAAACTGATTACCGAACAAACAACAAAACTTGATTAATAAAATTAATTTTATCCAAATTAATATTAATTGGTGACTAATTTGACAATTTATATACCTGGGATAATTTTTAAAACAATAGATTTTGAAATAATGATAAAAGATTTTTAGGAGTAATCAGTGTTTTTCAAATTTATCTAGCAATAATGCAAGATAATTAATATTTATCATTATATTTACCACACAATGACCGCAAAATTGTCTTCATTATAAATACATGTTGTCTGATAAATAAACATTCAGATGACTCAAATACTGAGAAATTCGTGATAATTTTTTTAATTACAATTCCGTTTATCTATCAATCTCTAAGGTATACATATACACTAACACATAATACATGATAATAACAATAATTCAAAAATTACATATTCGATAATCCTGATACAATAATAACAATAATATTCAATTATTTATATAAAATTACGAAAACAACATAATTCTTGAATTATTTAAAATAGCCGCTTTTACATTAATAAAATCCGCCCTCAATCTTGAGTATAAAGTGGCATCTATTGTTCATAAATTAAACTAACGTACTTTATCTAGTAAGCTATAGATGACAGTAACACGTCAATTTTGATTAAAGATTCAAACCGTTAAGCTTTATCTATTGAATTAGAGATGGCACTAGCTGCTGCAACAACAACCAAATATATATAAATATTTTTAATTTGAATTTAATTAAAAATAATACCTAACAAGGAAATAATAAAATATAGAAATGAATTATTTACGTTAAATAAACTTTATTTTAGTTCTTAATATAATTTAAATTAATAAATTATGGAAATATTTGGATAACTATTTTTTTTTTAAATTTAGTATTATAATTCTGTACTCATTTCGGTTGGATTACCAACAGTTGATCTACGATTATCGTTATTCCCTTGTATTAATAATGGGCTATTACCGTTACCATTTGTAATCTATAATTAGAAAAACTTTAACATATTTAGATTTGATATGAAATTATTTAAAAATAATCTCACTTCATTTCCATTAGATGAGCCATTCATACGATTATCGTAGTGATTAGAAATGCCTCTATCGTTCGATCTGAAACAATGGAACAAAAAATTGTATTGAACTAACTATGATAATAGTAATAATAATAATTACTTGTCCCCGTTGAAACATTCCTGTTCAGTTCCTAATCCGGAATCGGTATGTTCGTGACTAATTCTCATTTGATCATAAATATTGTCGTGGAAACGTTGAACTGCCGGATTAACAAAATTGTTTGAATTATAACTGAAGTTGAGATCTAACGAATTAATCATTCTGTAAATAAATGCCGAATATCATAAATATTATTGAATACATTTTTTTTTATACTACCTTGGTAACAATGAATCAACAGATTCTGGTTCGTTAGATAATCCATTATTGTAGAAGTTTAAATTACGCATACGTTGATTTTCGATAATATGAGGTGAATATGGTGGTGGTGGTGTATTACAATTTTTATCTTGATGACTATAATTGAATATTTATTAATGGAAACTTGATTATTATTTATTTAAGGAAATATACTTTTTACTCCAACTGGGTTTCAATTTGATTTGTTTACTATTATTTGTTTGTACGACAGTATAAGGGATTTCTTTTAATTGATTTTCAGTCATACCACTTGTATCAATGAGATCGAATTCTAAATGTTTTTTCAGTTCTTCAGATAGCCAAGATTTTGGTTCAGATGGTGAACGAGATCTTGAACGATGTTTACGATGTTTACGTACTTTACTATTATAACCGGCATCATCATTATTGTTGTTATTAATAGCACTATTATTATTGTTATTATTATTATTATTATTACGTCGTGAATGTCGATTGCTAATAACATTAGCATGTTGTATACCACTATAACCATCATTATAGAGTTTTCGTTGGACTTCTTGCCATTGAAAATCAGAATTCACTAATTCATATTGACTATCGGATTTTCTATGTGAATAAATTTAATCATTTTTTCAAATACTATGATTATTATTATTGAATGATATAGCTACCTAGTTCGGTTACGATCATGTTCTGGTTCTGATTCGGACTCATGACGATTACCTTTTGATTTACGTCGACGATGTTTCCTATGTGAACGATTTGAGCTTTTTGATAATTCACTTTCATTATCTGATGTTAATTTACTACTACGATGTTTCCGTCTAAAATAATTTATATTAAAATTTCATAATTTAAAATGAAATAAATGAATATTACTTTTTACACGATCTTGAATCATTGGAACTTTGACTATCTAACGATGATGATCTATATCGTGGTCCAGCTGATCGTACTGATCGTGGACTGATTGATAAATTATTATAAAGACCTTTGGAATGCGGCTGCGACCAAGGGGCACTTTTTATACTTCGCGGTGAATCTGATCGTTTATTTTCATCAAATGTTTTAACAAAACTCGAATGACAACTGAAATATGTCTTTTAATTATTTTTATTGTTTGTTTTATTTAATCTATATATTAATCTATATATTATATATATTATATACTTTTGTGCTGGTTGAGGTACGGAAATAAATTTCATTTCCTGTGATATTTGTGAATTCGTGTAAGTCTCCTCATTTGCAACACCTATAAATTTTATTTCTTTAATTAATTTTAATAAAGTTTTAATCGAATTAAACCTTCGACAATTCTTCTTTGATATCGTCTAGACGATGTTCGTGAAAATGTCGGGGGCGTTCTAACTTTCATTTGAGCATCTTTAACAGCTTGTTTCTCCGTTCTACCGCTATTAATAATTTAATCAATAATTAATTTTCTTTTTTTTTTTTGTTCTCTAATTAAATACCTATAACGAAAACGTGAGCCTAATGCAAATATATCAGGACTAGTTGGTGTTACTTGAACTAGACGGAAAAATGCATGATGTTCAACACAACATTTCCATAAATGTTTACATCCAGATTTTGATGGTGTTTCAAAGCCATAAGTACTTTCATCATTCTAAAATTTATAAAATTTATTATTCTAATAGAAATAATTAATATTGATTAGAAAATAAATCAAAAATATTAAATACATTTTTATCAATTACTCTTAACATAAAATATCGGCCTTTAAAGTAAATTTTGGTAATTCGTGGCCAATAATAATTGCCTACAGTTGTTTTATTTCGAAGGACTATTATGCCACTTGGTGTTAATCCTAGAAAATACTCCACATTATCTTCACCCTAAATACAAACAAAATTCATTTATATACACACAAACAAAAAAAATCATTATTTAAAAAAAAAATACCAAAACTGGATGGAGATCAACTCCATACATTTCTAACCATTTTACTTTTTCGAGGTAGTTAAGTTCTGCTAGTGACGGTAATTGACCTCTAAACAAATTTAAAACAAAACAGAAAAAAAAATGATTTACATATTTGGAAGAAAAAAAAAACATATAACGAATATCTGATAAGCTTACATTAAAGTTTTATGAAGTTCGGCAATTCGATTTTCAAGATCAATACTTTGATTTGGTAAAAAACGAAATTCCGATATGTAACCTTTACTATGACGTCTCGGATCATAATCGCCTAATTCAGCTAAAATAATAATTATTATTTTTGGTAATTTAATTTAATTATATTTGTAATTTTACATTGTACAACGTAAGCACCGAGTTCAGCTGCTAATTCAAATGGTACTAGAAGTCTTTCTTGTAATATATCTTGTTTGACTTGTAAAAAAAATTGGTAGCTAAAATATGGAAATGTGAGCAAATATATTCTAAATTATCTAATAGCGATAATAAAAAATTACCGTGTTATTTCTTCTAATAATTTGCAAGGATCGGCTGCGTAGAATTTTACGCCAAAATAGAAAGTATGAGGATCGGGTCCTTTAATTTGTTTATTAATCGCTTTCGATGGATCCAACCAATGCTAGTTTTATTTCATATTATTATTAATATAAAATATTTCCAATTAATCAAACTAATATTCATTTCGATTATTTATTGGTAAAGTCTACTTACAGTTTGACCAGTTTGATCCAAATACCGAAGGCCGAAATAAGCAGTTTCTAGGAGATTCAAATTTCGAAAGACGACGTCTAATAAAGCTTGCCCGTTTACTGTATTCTATAATGAGAAACAAGAGATTTTTCAATCATTTTTTTCTCTCGATAAAATGTTGGAGACAAGAGATTGGGTATGGAGCAAGTTTGAATTCTTCAAAGAACCCTGGAGTTCTTCAAAAAAGTGAGTTGCTCATTATTAATGATCATTTAAATCTAGACTGTTGCTATATGGAATGAGATTTTCGAAATAGGGTGGTACAGTTTTCGAAAATGATTCATCTACTACCGTGAGAGTTGCTAGTGGCGTTTGGGGTGATTAATTATAGAAAAACGTTCGTTCAGAATCTTTGTTGTTGTTTTTCTTTGTTTTAGGTTTTGTTTTTTTTCAAAACTTCTATAAGCCTACAGCTAAATAACGAAGAAAGAATAATTATAGTATGTCTAGACACGAAATTACAGCTTTCAGAAAATTTCTTAAATTTGTTAGTCAGGTATTTTCAACTAAAATGATGATTGGGCATTTTATCACGCAACAATATGCGGTTGAAATGATCAAAATAATTTTCAATTGTTATATTCAAACAGTTTATATTATTATGTTTAGTCGATAATTTATTAATGTCGAGTTTTAATTTTTTAGTGATATTTCAAAGAAATAAATATATGTATCATCGAAAGGTGATGCAACACCAACGAATATGGTAACTTGTAAAACTCGATATTAATAATTTTAGTCGAACAAATAGAATGAATCAGTCAATTTGAAAAATATTGTTGTCATATATTTTTTTTTCCTAGATAGATGGTTTTAATTTTGGAATTAATTAGATAATAAATAAAATATACCCACCTCTAATTCGTGTATTAATTCTTGTTCGTCTAATAGAATTATTTTACAATGGATCACTTTTGATTTTGGACAAAAACAGTCCATAATATCCCACCTATAAATGAAAATTTCTCAATATTTTTCAAATTTATATAAAAATCGTATAAAATAAATAACTGATACTGATATATTATTTTTGAATTTATAACAAAAGGCCCCACCTTTATGACTTATTCTAACAAATTCAGTATTCATACAGCATTAAATAGCTGAAGACAAACGTGCATTGCTTACACTAAAATCTTGTTTCATTGTCTTGAAATAAAATTCCAATAACGATTATGATTTTTTATACCTAAACTATTGAGGTGTCACTGGTTATTGGATATCATTTATAAAATACAATAAAAATTGATAATTGATTTTTTGCGGTAGAAAAATGTAAACGGAATCAAAATGGATATGTCAACAATTTTTATGATTTGTGCAATGAAGCGAATCTGACGGAAATGGTTCTTTCTCCAAGACAATTTTTCGGTTGATTGGTCATTGAACTTCTATTTAGATGATATATTATTATTATTATTATATTGTTGTCTTTGTAATATTATTTATTTTTTTCTGTCTTAATGTTTTGTTTTACAATAAAATATATGTACAAGTATAAATGTTTGGTTGTGTAGGATTCGGTCGTGAGAATAAAAATGTAGGCATAAAGTCACGGAATTGCTAGACGCTAATTATATACCACCTTCAGGCATAAAAATTATACCACAGCCCAACCTTACAGTTTTTTTTTCTCCTCCTATTCTTTTAAAATGGTTCATTTTTCAAAATTCTAATATTAAATACGATGTAGAAATTTTTAACATCAATCGATCAATCAACAAAGATTATTGCATTATTATTATCAACTTTCAAAAATTGAACATGACAAACAATTATTATTGCGTAAATTCTAAACAAAAGATAATACAGGACTGGCTTTAAAATAGCTAGGCGTCCTGTGAAATATCGAAGACGAATAAAACTCCACATATTCCGAAATGGGACAGGCTTTGAAACTCTATATAATTACCTTGATATTTGGTTCTTGAAATTAATCAAACCTTGAATATCAGCTAATTACGAGAAGTAGTCCACGATAATTAGTACGTTTTTATTGTTTTAGGTATAGGCGTGGAGCATTTTAAGTACTCTCCAAATCCCCTTCTATCTTGATTCAATGTTTGATTTCAAAACAGTGCGGTTAATGGGAATTTCGGAGATTCTCAATAAATAAAAACAACAATTACCTAATTAGTGATTATTTTTTGTTCAGATAATAAGAAGAATTTCTATTTTCCAATTTAGATTCAATAACATATATGGATAAAACAACTATATAGGACATCCGGTATAATTTTTTGAATTCTAATTAATTCATCAATTTTCACAAGTTTAATTAATATGAATTCAAAATTAACTAGTACTTGTTGTACAGGAAATTAGATAATGTGGGAAGATAGTTGAACTTGATGTTGTTGTTTTTTTATAATTATTAAACAATTTTTGAGGTCTTTTTTGTTTGTTTGTTTTCGGTTCGTTATCCTAGAAAAATTCTATAAAATTATTATTAAATCAATTAAATATAATTAGATAATTATGTTTAATTATTATTATGCAGTACTTAGTGCGTTTTAACTGTCTTACATGAAGATTTGTTGTGCTGGTCCCAGACAAATTGCAATATTATATAATTGTGTTGAACATAATTGATAATTATCGATATTAATAATAATATAGATAATTTGATAAAAATCACTCAAGTGTGTTGGTAAAATACAGTTAAATAGCAAATGTGCATCACATCCTCTTAGGCCATTCAACTTTGAAACAAACTTTAAATAAAGATAATGCACCAAAATGAAGCACAATAAATAGAACAGCACTATCAACAAACGAAACACAATATTATTTATAATTATTTATTTTTTTGAAATAATAAATAAATAAAAATTATCTTCCAAATAATAAACTTTGTTAATAATAAATAGAAAACTAAATAGCCAACTCTATACCAACGAACCAACCCATTGAAATTGACATGGTGAATTGCCTCGCAGGTACACACAGGTAACAACAACGTGTTCTCAGGTGTTCACTATTCGAATCATTTTGTATTTTATAATGATACCGATTGGTAGATCGTATGGTAGAAATGGTGGGATATTTTAAAACAATGGAATTGTTGTATAAAACCAAATAAAGGAGAAAACAATCAATTAACAACAAAACTAATAAAACAATAAATTAAATTAATTAAATTTATTTGAAACTAAAGAAAATAATAAATGAACTAACTAATCACGATAATCTCAAATATTAACGAATTTTATACAAGGAAAAAATAAAATAATAAAATAAAATAAAATTTCAAGATTTTTTAGAAAGTTGGTTTCAAGAAAACTAATAATTGGACCTAATGAATAGTGTTTTTTTTTTTTAGTTAAAAGCAGATTGAATGCGTCTTAAATTTTAACAACTTTCATAAATATAAATATAATACCGTTATCTTGACTATTGATCAATTATTATAATTAATATTATATAGTTGATTAACAAAACGATATACACTGGAAAATTAATTACTAATTGTTTGTTGTTTTTCTTTTTATATTGTAGATAGTTATATTAGGTTAATGGTTTTTTTTTCTTCAAATTTTGTATAAAATTCTATTAGAAACTCAAATTACTTCTAATATCTAATATTTGATTGAGTAAAATCAATCGAATTAAGACTTTTCTTTTTCAAATATTTGATTCTACTATAATTATATTGTTTGATTTATTAAATAATACAATTATTTTATATTATTTACAATATGATGTATTTATCTTTATTTTATAAATAAAATAGCATAAAACTTATCATAATTTCTTTTGTTTTCTTTGTTTTGAAATTATGTTATGATCGAATAATACATTTTTATTCATATTTACATAGTAGTAAATATCGGTCGAATATGTAAACAACAAAAAGTAAACCAACTAGCTCGCAACACCCTGTATACTTTACAAACATACGATTTAATCATTATGTACCTCATTTATTTAATTTTCAATTATTTTAAGATAATTATTATTATTTGTATTATTTATCTAGAAAGCTGTATTTTACGCGATGACAAATGGAAATGTTTTTAATATTAATTTACAAAATTACTTTTATTACAAATTAACATCACATCAATATAAAACTAGGAATAAAATTTCCCTTCATCAAATAATTGTATTTTGTTTTTATTGTTATTATAATTTATTTGTTGAATGGATATTTATTTTATTTTGTAAAAGCGGCAAATACAGCCCATAAGACTTCTGATGTGTTGGGTTTAATTGATTCTTGTTCAAAATCTAAATCTAATAATTCTCTAACACGTTTTATTACCAATTCATAATCATCATCATTTAATGGGGCAAAAGCATTCTCTAATACATCACTGGCATGTGCTAAAAATATTAAAGCCAATATACGTTTATCCATTCGTTGTGGATCATTTACCCATTTAGTTAATACTGCATCTTGAATCTAAATTGAAAATTTTATAATATTTCTTACTGTATGTAAATAAATTAAATTACTTTTTTTATTAGTCGACTTTTGGTCACATTATCTGTAAGAGGATGTGTGGTCATATCGAATAATAAGAAATTTTGTTTTTCGGTTGTTAAAACACCTTTTTCTACTAAATTTTTTGCAAGACGTTCCCTAACATTTTTCAATTGATATCTAAGTTTCAATGGATTCCAGGTTTCACCTATAAATAATAATAATACACACATATAATCAGTATAAATTGATTGCAATATGTTTTTTATAAATTTAGAATTCATTGTTATTACCTACCACTTAAATATTCTATCCAACTTTGAACAGTTTCTGGTGGATCAGTTTCTTTTAAATGTTTAAGTGCTTCATCTAATAAAACATCTCCAGTGGGTGTGTCATTTTTAAGGATGAGTTTTCTGGTTAATAGTCCTTTACGTCTCATACCGGCACGTTCCAATTCCACACGTCCTCTTAATCCTAATTCGACCAAAATACATCCCCTTAAACCACTAGATATACAATCATTCCAAAATGATGTATAGCCCTACAATTACGATAAAATTATTATACTTTACAATGTACATATAAATTACAGAAATACTTCTTTATCTTTTAATCCTAGAAGCAATACTTCTTCCATTAATGTTAATCGTGTCTCTTTTGAGTCACCTTCATCAATTTCTTCATCATGATCTTGTCGTTTATCATTGTTTTGGGACTCTTTAGCAGCATTCTCACTACTTTCCCGGATTATGTTACGTCGTTGTACAAGTCCTTCAGTTCGATTCATTTTTTTTTTTAATTCGGATTTATCGAATTATTATTAATAATTACTATGAAATGTTTTTATTGTTTTTCACTTTTTTTTTCCAATTATTTTTATTTCTTTTACACGACTACATTTGCAAATGGCAATGGCAAATGTCAAAATGCTAGATATAAAATTTTCAATATGACCAACCTGACACGTTGCAATAGACCCATTTTTTACACTAATTACTGATTAAAGTTTAAATAGAAATGTGGTTTAATATTTAATCCACAGTAATTTAGACTCAATTTATTAGTGTTGATCTAATTAAAATTATCTAATATCTGTAGATTGCGAAATACTTTATATTAAATTAATAATAAATGAAATGTCTCTATTGAATAAGAGATGGCGGTAGTGGGCACAATATGAAGAGCGGCCTCCACTAGAAAGTTATATTATTGTAAATTTTACAATAGTTCAATTTGTATTGAGTTTATTGATTCATCGCATAAACATTTCATACTTTATATGAGACGGTGAATTGATAATTTCTCATGATAAGATGATAAATCAAATAATAAAACTGTGCGTTAGTAATCTGAACTGGATATAATATAACGTCACGATGGCATGCGGTAATCTGTCATCTATCATTTTCTAAAATCAAATATCGAATATTAGTTTTATCAATTTATTTTTTTATTATTTAACTGATAACTGATTGTATTAATTAAATATGGATGATACTGAGCAATTAGATGATAGCTCAACGACTACCCAAATCCAAATATGTGAAGAGTTATTAAGGTTAGGTTGTTGTAAACGTTGTTGTCTTAGATTATTGGGAACCAATCAGATACAATCAGATTATGAAGATCCAATTGCTAGTTTATTGAAGGTAATATTATGTTTTGATATAATAATTTCTTTCATTGTAATATAAAAAACTACTAAATCATTATTCATCATCAATCATAAATTGTATATTTTTATTTTTCAGATAGGAGTTAATTTACCTCACGTAACTATAGATAAATCTGAGGGCCTCAATAAAAAAGTCAAATCTAATTGTTGTACAATTTGTTTAGGTATATTACAAGATTGTACTATAACTAGTTTACTACGACTTGAAGATATTGAAGCTATTTCAAAATATGATTCCGCTACATTTAATATTGCTTTAAGTGCCCCAAAAGCGATTCTATTACGATATCACAGTATGTTGATTTATATGAAGAAGAAATTTCCTCTTTACTATAAAGGTAGATGATTTTCAAAATATCAAACTTCATTCATGTAAACCTTTTTATTTTCTTTGTAGATATTCTAATTGAGAATCTTGGCAAAGTTTGGAAAAAGTCTTTTAAGAATCTAATTCAAACAAAATTCTACAAAATCCATATTGATTCGGATGATATTCTTCAAGTACAATTCAATTACAATTATTTATTTGATAATTATGTAAATATCTATTATTCAATCAAATTTAATTTGAATTTTATTATTATTTCTTTTTCTAAGGAATCTAATTTGGCACCGAAAATGAACAATGGTGATTCTTGTAAAAGTGAAGCAAGTAGAACTTTAATAACAGATATATTAAAAATAGTGTCGGACGAAATATTTAATAAACATTTCCCAGTACCACCTGAAATTCCAACTGTTGGTATACAAAGTATAACATTAAGTTATTATCATGATAGTATTTATTTAGGTGGACGATATTGTAAATATGATAGAAAAATAGGTCAAACACCTTGGGTTAAGGATGGTGTTCAAGTTTCATCATCTGTTCAAGAGATTATTTTCAAAGAAGTACAGCCTTATTTCAGGTTAACTATAATTTCATTCTTTTATTTATAAATCAATGGCTTTTTTTTTTATTTAAGTTGTTCCGAATTGGTATTTACAGCTAGTGGCCGTGAAGATTGTGATGTACGCATGTTAGGTCGTGGACGTCCATTTATAATAAAAATAAACGATCCAAAAGTGACATCTTTATCATTTGAAAGTTGTAGACTGATTGAACAAAAAGTAGCAATGTCTGGAAAAGTAACTATACATGATCTTCAACTAGTACCAAAGTATTTCCTATAATTTCATCAAAATTTATTAACCTACATGTTTATTTCATTATTAGATCTACTATATCATCTATAAAGAATGGTGAACAAGACAAGAAGAAAACTTATCAAGCAAAATGTTTTATTCATAATCACAACAACATTGAAAAATATCTATCAATTATTAATGGTACAAAAGATTTAAAAATTGAACAAAGAACGCCAGTGAGAGTATTGCATAGGCGTACAAATTCACTTAGGAAAAAGATGATTTATTCTATGGAAGCTCAAATTGATAATAATGGTGATATAATTAATGTTTATTCAAATATATATGAGTAATTATTATTGTTTTTTTTTTTTAAATAGGACCTAAGGGTTGTATACTTGTTAATATTAATGCTCAAGCTGGTACTTATATAAAAGAATTTATTCATGGTGATTTAGGTCGTACATCACCATCTTTATGCGATTTACTTGATGATAGTAATGTTTTATTTATTTCATTAGATGTACATGATATTGATTTGGATTTTCCGCCAAGAATTTATGAAAAAACTGTTTAAAAACAATTTCAAAAAGATAGGATTTTTTTTTAATTTACTAATTCAAACAATTTATGTAAATAATTGATATTTTATTAATTTTAACAGTACATTATTTTATCTGAATAAAGATTTGATTTTATATAATAACTTTTTATTTGCAACATTTCATAAATATGATAAAATAATACATTATATTGAATATGACACATAATATTGACTAGATATGTTATAAAATAATAGTAACATTCCACAATACAAATTTATCTAGTAGGAGATATATATATTCGACTAGATAGTCATAAAATTAATACTAATAATAACAGTCCAATTAAAATACTCAAAATAAAGAAAATGATTATGTATAAATGAAATAATTATGTTGGTGTTTTCATTTCTTGTTTAATACAAGTTTTGAATGCTTCCCATCCTTCATTTTTAGCATACGATTTAAATCCACGATGTAAACGGTCCTTCATTATTGCAATAAATTCACGATAACTCAATAAACCATCACCATCATCATCGAATATAGCGAAAACTGTATGGACTAAATGTTGACTTAAATGTGTTCCAGTACATATTTTCACTGCACGATGAAATTCGTCTTGAAATTTCAATATTTTAATAAATAATTATGTTTAATAAAAACAGTTATGTTTTACCTTTCGATATTGGATGATCAGCTAATGTATACATACGCATAGCAATAGTAAAATCTTCTAGATTATTCAAAAACTGACAAAATACATAAAATTCCTCGAATGTAATACCTTTAGTATCTTTGATACGATCAAGTAAACGATCCAAATACATATCATATTCATCTGTATCTAAATATGTATATCTTAAAAGTATTTTAGCAAAATCGACTTCAGATATTGTAGGTAAGCCTTTAGAAAATTCACTGAATTCTAATTCCAATACTTCAGTTTGTAAATGTAACATGAATTGTTTGAAATGTTCAAAATTCAAATCATTACTGCCTTTTGGTCCAAAAAAATGTATTATTAATGTTGTATCAACCGAATGTTTCCGTTGTAGACCTTGTTCATCATCAACATAATCTTGCATTGGCAATACAATTTTACCTGTACCATCATGATTTAGGCCACGTTTACCTTTCCAAGCATGACTAAAAATTTTCTCCATCTAGCATATGAACAAATAATAATTTTGAAATTAATCATAAATCTATGAATTAATTATGACAAGAACAAAAAATTTGAACTTAACAAAGCAATATATACAATAATTTCACGAATTTTTTGTACATGTTAATAAATAGGCTAAAAGTTGCTCACAATTGTATCAATCACAAATTTTGATTATTATTTGAAGCTTTTAAGCATATATGTCGACTTACAATTATCGCTTCACGCTCTGTTTTTTTGCCTGCCAATAGTTTACGAATCTGTTTTATAATATTTTTTTTTTGATAATAAAAGTGATAATAGTTTTAATAATAATGATAATAACGAAATAAATTTATTATCGTCAATTACATTATAAACTAAACTTACCACCAAGAATTCATTCTTATCAACACGTTCATTACCATCCGTATCAAACATATTAAATGCAATACGAAAACCTGATTGAGGCTCTAAAAAGAAAATCATTTATCGAATTTAATAATAATATTATTCTACAACTAACTAACTTGTCAATATTGATAATAGAAATAAATATTCGGTATAGGAAATGATTCCTTTATCTCTCAAATTGCGAAATAGCCGAGCTGATCCTTGACTTAATGGTGGTGTTGATTCTTTAATTTTGTCCAAATCTTTAGTTGTTAGAATGCGTCGTTTCAAACGAGCTAATAATTTACAAAAAAAAAAAAAAAACAAATAAATAAAATAATTCCATTAAATCAAAAATATATCTAACATACGTCTAGGTTCGGCTTCTACAACTGATTCTAAAAAATCTTGTGGTGTCATATAAAGTTGACCATCATATTCAACTGATGCAAATGTAATGAAACGTTTTTCACGTGATGTTAATTTTACAATTTTCATTTCTTCGTCCTAAAAATTGATAAATTTATTCTATAAATAAATTTTAATAATAAATATAATTATTAGGAAATTTCTAAAAACCTTGATCTTTAATCAATAAGGAACTACTAATTAAGATTCGAAATAATTATCAACATAAAAAAATATGTTTAAATAGTTTGTTTTCTTTAAATTTTGATTTTTTTTGTTTTGTTTTGTAAATATGAAAATAAACAAAAACATGTAGTTAGTTGACTAACTGATTTACTGTTAATTTATTATTAATAATTAAATAGGTTTTCTTTTTTTCTATCTAGATAAGATTGAATTTAACAAGCAGATGAATCTATATGGATATTTATTCAAAAAAAAAAAAAAAATCTATATATTTCAAGTTTATTAACTATGAGTGGAAAGTCGTAAACTATACTGTTGAAAGCAACGTAGTCAACAATATTAGTGGGTGAAAATGAAGGATAGCAGCTTGATTAGGCACAATAATAAAATGATAGTACAGCGATGAAATGTCTAACATATAGTGAATTAGATCCATCTAATCGTGTCTAGTTTATGGTCACTAACGAGTTGAATTTTTTTATTGTATAGACATAGAATATAGTTACAGGTATATGTATATGATACGTGTCCATCTATACAATATGTATAGATGTATAGACAAGCACCCTGAAAAACTAAGTGAACTGACCACACAAGCGGCTAATAATATAAAGATATTTATTAGCTTACTATCAGACAATGACATCAAACCCCATATAATTCAATGACATTATCATTTCTATTTATTTATCCAGAGTAATGTTACATCATACATTATACTAGAGGTATATACCTATCTTGGATGACAAACAAAACAAAAAATATATATTATAATTGATGGAAACTATATCACATCAACAAAAAAGTAATAATAAAATAAAACGACTTTCTAATATAAATTATATAAAGTCAAATTTAAATGGTGGATTAAAAATTTTAACATTTTCATCACCTATGTTAATGTTATTTTATTATTCGTCAATTTTTATAATAAATGTTAAGCATTAATTTAAACATTAGAATTTTCGAATTATGATAACCATTGTATAATCGTATCTTTTGACGTCGGCATCGGGTAAGAAGCTTAGTTCTAGAGTTCCATTAAAAGGTGTAAAGTTTATCATAATCCAAAAACGAAAAAAAATTTTATATAATTTAAACATTAAGATACCGGTGGTCGTTACAATAATTAATAAGTCAACTAACCAACCAATTCAATATAATCTTGATACCATTATCATAATTCTTATATAAAACGACAATTTTAATATGAATTTCGATGATTTTTAAATCGAAAAAATCGATCGTATTATATTTAACGATTCAATAATTAAGGGTTATATTATTAATACCTTTTGCTGGGCGGCGTGTACGCTTTGATTTTTCCCACATTTATATAATGTAATCAATGCAACTGTACCAGTAACACCACACAATATTGTTGTAATTGGGTAATTTCTATTTATTTTACTATTTATTCTGTTATTATTACTAAAATATCTGTGGCATCTTGTATTTAATGTTCGACGTATTATTTTACAAAGACTGGCCATTTTGGAAATGTCAAAAAATATCAGCTGATAACTTTGAGGTTATATTCTTATAAATAGAAGTTGTGTTCCAAATTCTAGTACAAACAAAACAAATTAATTTCATTTAATTAATTAAAGAAAATTGAAATCTAAACATATTAAGGTAATTCTATTTTGATTTCTGTTATTGGGAAGTTTTAATTTAAATAATAAAATTTTAATGTTTTAATTTCGGAACAAACTTGCATATTTTCCTGATTGAAAGCTGTTACGTCACCGATTAGTTTTGCTATTCTATCATAGAGTGTGTGCGAATGTAATTTAGCGCAATTTTTCAAAAATTTCTTGAAAATTGAAAATTACAATTTTAATTAATTATTATTAATCATCAATATCTCATTTAATTGGAAATTTATACTTAATATGAATAAATTGTGGTTTTTATGATTTTTATTACGTCCGAAATTGGGTCATTGAACACAATAATGTTTTTAATGTCGTTGTTTAGGAAATCGTGAACAATTCAATTGGTAGAATTTTTTTGGGAAAATTCTAATGACTACCATTTAATCTTGATTAAAATACAATAAATGTATCGAATTTTATAAATTGAAAATGTATACCTAACTTAAACTTATTGTACTGTTAAAAAGAACAATATAAATTTTGAGATGTTACAAGATTTTAATTAACCTGTTCTAATTACTGTGACCTTCGAAATTTCATGAAAGCAACTTATAAATGAATAAAAATTTTCAATTTAAAGTAGAACGGAAAGTACAAAAAAAAAAACGAACAAAACTGTTTGTGGAAGAATAAAATTGTTGAAAATTGAAAATAGTAAAATGAATTTAATAGTTAACTTTTATAGAATTTATTGCAATAAAGTTTGAACAATCATATGCACAATTGTTGCACATAAAACAAAACCATTTGTTTTCTATCAATTGATTAAAATATTCTTCATATAAATTGATTTTATTAGAATTGATTTCGTATTCAGTTAGAAGAAAAAAAGTAATTTTTATTTTTGAAACCATTATGGATGACTTATTTGAGTTATATCGAAATTTACATAATCTATATATCTATATATTGATAGAACAAAAGAATAACATTTTATAATATCGAGAGTGGTCCAAATTATATTGAAAAATAATAAATAAATAAATAAGTAAATAACCAGGTATACGCCTAAATGAAGCTAAAACAATGACGTTATCAAGATAGATTTTTATTGAAAAAAATAAATAAATAAAAGTATAACAACAAACATATATTGGTTGGTGTGGTTGAGTAACAAATTAATCGATTGCCAAATAATCATTTTGATCATTTACTTAAATTTTTCATGGTATTATAAATTAAAATATTGATATGTAGTTTGTGATCCGCTTTATATATAAAAATATAAAGATGCAGATTTTCGTTATAGTCGTCTGGTGAAGGCTGTTAATAGCAACGTGATATGAGAGGTGGAATCGATCATCGGATCATCGGTCTGACTATTATTGTCTGATCGTTTCTATCTCACGATCATGGTAATTTCACATGAAAAATTGAACAGACGAAAATAATGAATTAAAAAACCAAAAACAATTCTATTGAAATTGATAGGTAAATCGATTGAAGCGTATCAGTAATTCATTGTAAATTTACGATTGTCGTATAAGTTACGGTATTTGATTGATTTTGTTGAAAAATGATACAACTTTCTCAATAGAGACATTTTATTTATTTGTTATACTTATAATTATAAATTTTTCTATATACAGTAAAATCTCTGGTGATAGACTACTCTCATGACCGTCCACTTTCTAATTCTCCAAACTTCTAAATACGCGAATTCCATAAGACTGGACCTTCTATTATTTATTCGTTGAGAAATTCTTCTCACTTGGACTGACATTTTGAAGGTTTATCGCTGACTATTCGACCGAAAAAACTCTCTAAGTACACGTAACCTTGTCGTACGGATTAAAAAAAGTAAAAAACAGACTACCGATATCTTGATAAAAAAGTAGTTTTTTGACAGTTCTAGGAAATGTCTTTTTAAAGCGAAAACCTCTATTATAGGCGGACACTTTTCGTTGCGCCTCAGGTGTCCGGCCAAGAGAGATTTCACTGTAATAACTTTTCAAATATTATATTAATAGACTATACGAAAAAATTATATAAAATAAAATAAAAAGATTTATCCTTCGATACAAAACAATGTCGAATTTCCAATTCAATGTAATGAATTTTAAGATTGTGTCTTTGCTGAAGACAATAGAACAATTGATCGAAGCTTTGATAGGAATTGAAATATTGTACGATAAAAAAAATATAAGTATAGCTATATAAAATAATTTTGACCAAAACCCACTGCAAAATAATAAACAGGACAAACATACAAACATACATTGGTATTGGTACAAACAACAACAACAACAACAACAACAACAAAAAATAGTGAATTTTATAGTGACGTAAATCTATATATGTACCATAAATATTACAACAGGATTCATAACAAACATATACAACATAAAACTAGTTAGAAATCCGTACCATCTTTTTTAGAATATGAAATCCAAAAATTATGTGTTATTAGCACCTTAACAACCAATAATTCACGTTATTTTTTTTTTTTAACATATCAATGGAATGATGTATGGGAAAATTAGATAATTTCCATAGAATATCAGCTTTTCGTTTCGACTTTATTTATTATTATAATTTTATTTTCCTAAAACTTGTATATGCAATAAGATCTGTAGAGTTATCTGCCATCATCTTGAGTTAAGACTACTTAAATGGTTAGTGTGTAGGTACGCAATAATATTAAATTTATTAACGTGACAATAAAATTAAATTAAATTTCTAGTAAAAAGATAGATTTATTTTAATAAGTGAGTAAACTAAATTTAATAATTAATAAAAGTATAAAATAAAAATTGTTAGTTGAACGATAGATTAATATCTAATTGAAGCGCTTGAAGCGAATTCTCACCAACATTGATTATAAGGGACAAATAATACAATTTATGATCGAACAGGCCATTAAATTAATTGAACAAGTCGTAATATCAGAATTACATTTCGTTTATATATATTATGGACGTTCAGCTATATAACGAATCAAAATTTTAATATATCTCTTAATAATAATAATAATAATAATAATAATAATAAAAGAAAACAAAAACCAGCAACAACCTATATATTTATTTTATTATAATAAATTATTAGGTGTTTCATTGTTATTTATTTATTTATTTTGAAATATGTTATTTGCCGCGATTTATCCCTTTATAGCTCTTTAGGGGGTAAGTGGCTTGACTAATAGAGAAATAATGTTTGTTTTACCCCGTCGAGCAACCAAAATCTAACTGGTTATAAGTGGTTGTTTTTTTTTGTATCTATCTATATCAAAGACTTGATTTTTTTTTTGGATTTTTTTATTATAGTTTCCCCCAACTGAATTTACTTGTTAATATCCTGCTGATTTTCAGTTATATGGAAAAATTTATTATTAAGAAAATCCCATAATTTCGGATGATATTTGAAATATTTTATTAAAGGATTAAAAGGAAGCGGTTTATTTAATATAAAAATAATATAAATTTGTGTCTATCTTAAATAAAAGTCTGATAATTCAATTTATAGATATAATAGTTATATTATATATAGTTCTTTTGTTATAACAGCTGTATAAAATTTTACGCCATCAATAATGACCAATCGTCAAATCTTTACTTTAACACATGAAACCAATTTATCTTGAATATGTTTAAAATAACATCCTACGATATTTTGATTTATTGTTATATAAATGAAATTAAAAAAAAATCTAATATAACAAAACTTAATTAGTTAATGTCAGACTTTGTAATTTTCCTTTTAAAATATATACATAATACATACTTATACAGTATGGAAAATAAGTAACGCATAAATTCAATCATTCCGTTGAGATTAGTTTTTTTTTGGAAAAAATCTCGAAGGGGTATATATCGATTTTGACCTCAACAAATATGTTGAGCCTATTCCAAACTTCTTTGGTTTCCTATAGTAAGAGGTCATCGATTTATTTTTTTAAATGGCAACCTATAATTATTTTTTTAGCCATATAAAATTTCCATTTGGAAAAAATCGAGAAAAAAATCTTAAATTTCAAGTATGAAAATTCATTAGATTTAAAAAGTTATCGAGGGTATATTCATTTTTATTTTGGAATTGAAAAATCGAAAGAGAAATTCAAAATTAGTATAGAATATTCATATTTGAGAGAGTATGGACGGAGCTAACGGCTTGAGTCCTACTTACAACGTGGCAATGTTCGAAATTTGAGATTGTTTTTGCCAAGTGAAACATATTGAAAATTTTATATGGCTGAAAGAGGCATGAAAAGTACTACCAAAGTCAGCAAAAAAATAATATATAGGTTGCTATCGATGACTTTTTACTATAAAAAATCAATGACAACAAGAAATTGAAAATAGGCTCAAAATATTTGTTGAGGTCAAAATCGGTGTAACGGAATTATTGAATTTATTTATTTTCCACACTGTATATACAGGAATGGTCCACCAGAGGCTTTCCTGGTCTTGTAGGAACTCCGGTTCTAGTGGAGGAGGAAAAAAATGCACTCGAAGATCTAAAGTATGGGAAATCGTTTTAACGTCAAAATGTTTTCTAAATATCACACTTTAGATCGTCGAGTCAGTTTTTTTTTCTGCACCCACTAGAGCCAGAGTTGCAAGACCAGGATAGCGTCTGGTGGACCAGCCTGTATAGATAGTATTTCTGTCGATTTCAGTCTCAAAACAGATTTATTCGTGACAAAATTCCCTCTAAATATATTTTTGTAAAATTTTTCTCTCGAATGTCAAAATAACAATAATAATTATTATATTATTGTTAGGTACTTACTGAACATTATGTAAAGTCTGCGTTTATTTAAAACATCAACAGCTAATTTTATAACATTTGCGTGGGCTCAAATACATATTTTTAGATTCTATAGTGAAATTGTTAAGGTATTTACTTTTCGATGCCCAATTAAAATGATGAACACTTGTTGTCGATAATAATCGAACATCTATACTAATAAATCATTAATTAAAATTTGAGAATAATCATAAAATAAGAAAAAAAAACTAATTTATGTAAGTAGTTAAACTACATAGTTGATAATTTGAACACCTTATATCTGATTATAGAATAATATATTGAGAAATTTTCTTTGACATTGAATAATTGTGATGATTAGCGATGTAGTCATTTGAATAATCATTGATAATATTTTTGAGAGAAATTAAGAAAAAAATGTACAAAGATTTAATTTTTTTATTGTCTAAAAGTATACATTACTCTAACAATAAGTAAAAGCAATCAAATAATACTGACTTTGAAACAATGATTTGTATATGTATTATATATTTATTATTATTGTTATTATTATTATTATTATTATCATTACTATTATTATTAAATATTATCATCATTTTATTATTATTATTATTATTAATTGATTTGAAAAATATACAGTCATGTCAATTATTGTGATACCCTTGTTTCAAGTATGTACATAAATTTTTGATACTAACAAGAGTAACATTACGAATAAAGTTCGATTTATTCAACAATTAATTAATAGAAATGAATGGTAAACTATTATTTCAAATCGATATTTATAAAAGACTAGAATCATACAGAGTTTTATTTATAAATAATGTATACTCGATTTAAATAAGAAAAAATGGAGTGAGAGATTCTTCGATTCGAAACAATAATCACCATAATTATAAACAAAAACAACTCAAATATCGACATTCTTGTCATATATTTATAATTAAATAAAAATAGACAAGAATTTTTTGAAAAAATAATAATAATAAATTATTTTGAGCAAATTTGAGTATAAATTTTTCTTCATTATTTATGTTCGATGTAAAAATTATATATAAAGAATTGATGTATTTTCATTCGAATTATTTTATTAAATGAAATATTTTAATACAGTCATATTTATTACGAGTATCTTTATTATCATTATCAACATGACACGTTTAAAAAAGAATTTAAAAAAAAATATATATCGAAAAGTTCATGGCGAGGTATATCCACTTGTGCACAAATTCATCACTGAAAATGCTACATTCACAACGATTTTATATTAAAATTATTATTATTATTATTATTATTATTATTATTATAATTTTTATTTTCGATCATTCTAGTGATATAAAAAAGGAACTATAAATTTGTAGGACATTCAGTGATGAGTATTTATAATTTAATCAAATTATTTACAATTTTAATAATACAATAAATAGCAATATAAATAAAAAGAAAGAAATGGGCGTTATTATTTTTATTTGATTATTATTTCTATTAATATTATTATTATTATTATAATTTATAACTAATATTATTACTATTATTCTTTATCATTTCATGTAAGATTTTTTTTTGACAAAGAATTTATCGAAATTATCTAATTGTATGGCACATGCCAACAAGTGTCTCGAAATAAATCAGTTTATTTATTGTTAGATAATATTGAATAGTTCAAGTATCATTTGATGACAATGATTTTATAGTTTTATAACACTTGTCAGTCATAAATACAAACCGAATAATATTTGGGCGAATTATTAAATAAATTAAATAAATCATAGCCCAATAATGTCAATCATTATTATCAGGTATATGTGTGGGTGCTCCTGATACCGACATAGATACATCTGGTAATGGTGTTGAATCTTCCCAATCCCAATGTGTTGTTGTATCAATACCATAATCTTCATCTGGTGTTGTATAATCATATGGTATAATTTCTGTTGTTGTTATTAATAAACGTTTTTTCAATTGTTTTTTAGGTTTTTTCTTTTTCGTATTTTGTAGTCTATCACTTGGATCAATTTTAATTTTCTTTTTTTTATTTTGATTATTATTATTATTGTGATTATTATTGCTATTTTTAATTTTTTTATTATTATTATTATTATTTATATTGATGTCTCTTTGGCACTCAGCACTATCTTCAGTTTCACACTTTTTCATTAATCGATTTTGTTGTAATTTACGATGATTACCACTATTTTG
>JAZBGX010000082.1:42769-54529 GCA_037414775.1 Zonitis immaculata
ATTGTTGCACAATTCGTTATCGTTGTCTACATCATGTGGACACTTTCGTTTCTTCCTCTTTCGTTTTTTACGTTTACGACACCGTTGTCCGTCTGTTTGTCGTTCACTATTTTGATTTAAACGATTATTACCATCAATCACAACACAAGAATGACCATGATGACGTACTGGATGTAATTCTTCTGCTCTTTCCGGTGCTACAGTACGTGTTAATACACGTGTATAAGATGATAAACGTCCTAATTGTTGACGTGCACGTAACATTACTTTTCTAGGTTGTCCACGGCGATTCAACGCTAAATATAATGTCCTTTTATCGTTTGAATATTTACTAGATGAATATGTATTATAATGATGTTGTTCGATTGTTTCGTTGAATATGCATTCGTCGCCGAATTCCCTCTATAATAATAAAACAAATTTTATAAATTAATTATTTATAATGGAATTATAGCAAATATGCAATTATTTTGTAATTATATTGAAATAAGTACTGATTATGTGTCTGGTTTTAACAAAAAAAATTATAAAATAATAATAATAATAATAATAATAATAACAAGCAAATCTACAACTACTTGTTTCATTCAACAACTGCACAGATATGTACTCAACATAATTAAATATGTAGATGTTTTTATTGAATAATTTTTTTTATTATAGCAATACTTAATGAGAGTAACAAAAATCAACCGTCACTTATTGTTAGTATAAGGCACTTATTATTTTAAAAACAGGATTTTAAATATAATCAACTTTTGAATTAAGTATTCACGATTTTACGTTCGTTATAGACGTAACAAATTTATATAAAATATGTTAGATGTTATTTAATTGTTGCAAATTTATTGTACCAACTTATTGTCAATGGACAATATATGTCTATATTTCATAAAAAATTTAATACTACTTATCTCACAACTATTTTATGAATTGAAGAATAAATTTTTATTATAATAAATTTGCGATGGTTTCAATTACTATAATAGTTGTTTAGTAGACAGCTGTTTTATATTTATTTAAAAATAGAATAGGACAAGAAAAAAAAAGCACACACAACGATTAGGAAAAAAACCTTGTGGAATTTTGTGACCAAAAATTCAATAAAATCTCGACTCATCTTTATATTTTCGATTATTATACAATATTATTGTAGTTTATCGAACTTTGTATAAAATACTTTGTTTATTTTATTCGTTGAAAACTAGTAGATTAACATCATCATTATTATGTGATTAGTGTTTGATTTTTTCCCGAATGTATAGTGAAATTATCAAATTGTCTCTCTTAATTTTCTGGAACAAATCTAACGACAACAGCAGTTCTATATAAAATTATATAAAAAAATTATTTATGAATGAATTCCAGTCAAGTTCTAATGATTAATGTAGAAATAAATTTTAGACGAAAACGAATAAAATAAAAGCATTGTTAAACCAAACAGCTAATGAGGACAGCTTTTCCTTCTTCAAACAAATTAGTTTCTAAGCTCACAATTATTTTTTTATAAACCCTTGGAATATACAAGAATGTTTTTTGTTTATTTATTTATTTATTTATTTATCTATTTATTTATTTATTTATAATTTTTTTCTCGTAACAGTTGATCATCATAAATCAAAAATTTTTCATTTAATCTTGTCGAAAATTTTGATTTGTATGTCTAGAAAGATATTAATGAGAAAATTTGCGATATTTTCATCAATTCCTTTGAAATTATTTAGATAGATATCGATAATTTCCAAGATAATAACAACATTTGTAATTTACGAACTTTCTCTTATTTTATTTACGAGAAAAAATTGCACGTATTTCACGTACGAATTTCAAGTGGAATTTTTTTTAATATTCATATCTGAAAGTTTTATTTTATTTTGTGTTGTAATTTATTATGTTCTGTTGTTCCGTTGATTCTATGTAATATTCAACGAACATTGTTCAATTTATATAGTTGGTTATTTAGTAGGTTTCTCTTATTGTTTCCGTATTGCTTTTCAACAGGATTTATCTTAGTTTCTGTAAATGCTACTAGAAAAGAATTTATATAGTACTTTTAGAATATTTTAAAATTATGCCATAATTTTATCAATTTATACAAGACGTCTTACTCAAGATATACACATGCTATGTGTTTACTTTACGTATTTTGACATTGAAATCAGTTATTTACATTTCCAGTTTAGCCATACAAAATCATCCTTCAACTTTTTCCTCTCATTTTATTTAAAAAACAAACAAAACGTATAAATATCCCTATATACAAAATACATAAATACAAAATACTAAAATGGGACATTCTATAAATCTATTTTGATGGTAATTTAAGGAATTTTTAACGTAAACGTAAATATTAAAATATCTTTTTATATACATATAGATATAATAAGTTAATAATTAAAAATTATTAACATTATATCAAATTCATGGTGTCTATTGTTTAATTTTTTATTTTTTTTTTTCACTTGATTGAGAAGTTATGTAAGTTTTACAGTTTTCGTACGTCATCATTCTATGAACAACCACAACAACAAAAAAAAAGGTAACATACTGTTGATTAATTATTAAAAATTTGGCAACAATATAAATACAATTGAAATTCTTTCTTCAACAACTAAGAATAATAGATGTCTATCGTTGATTTACTTTGATGATAATAATTGAGATCCGCCAATAATATCGAATTTATACCTGTTGAGTTATTGAAGTTAGGTAGTTATATTTACATATTTAACGCACTTTATTTTGAATATACATGTGTATAAAATAAGAAATAATCCATATGGTAATATTATTCATATGTTGATCTATAATATTGAATATTAACTAGACTGGTTTACACTTGAATTAATTCTACTATCAATAAACGATAATCAGATTAGTTTTACAGCAAAGGGGCTGATGTATTATTTTTTTTAATCGAAAGTTTTTTTGAATTAATTTTTCATATTCATTTTAGATAATAGTGATTAAGTAAATTCTATTATATAGGTGTGCCAATGGTATTAATTGAATGTTCTCTTGTTTTTTTTTTTAAATAGACAAAAAATAAATTTAAATAATTAGTTTCTCTAATTTCCTTTAATAATAAAATTAATTATTTTCAGTACGAACACGAGACTAAAAAATAAAATTCTACTACCATATAATTCAGATGGATTATTATTATTTGTACAAGATCTTTACGATTTGTTTTAATTTCTTCATATAAATTTATTTCCAAAAAAGATGTAGGTACTATTTTCATTCCAATTAGTCACAATTATTATTATTATTATTATTATTATTATTTTGTTAATAATAAAATTTTGAGGAGTCTACAAAATATGGATCGTTTTATTATTATTATTTTTTTTTTAGAAATTAACTTACCGATCCATAAAGTAATCCGCAACTATCCATGCATAAATACTGACAAGTAGCTATCCCTTGAATTTTCATTTGTCCAATTCCAACTGTGGTCCTTTGTAAAATCGCTAAAAGATAAAGATATATAAACATGAATAGTATTATTAATTTTTATCTAATACAATGCTACAAATTTTAATAGAATAAGGGTACTTAATTATATGTTGGATAATAGTGAGATATTTTCGGGAATCCACTACACAATATATATATAGGTATAAATATATATTTATATATAAAATAAAAAGTGGTTGCTAAGCAAAATTAGGATAGACTAGGTGTTTGCTTTTATTTTAAGTATCCGACATTCACCAATTGCACATTGACATTTCATCCGTTAGAAAATATAAAAGATCTAGACTTGAAGAGTGGCCAACCCGGAAAGCATTTTAGCTCTAGTAGCGAAAAACCTGGCCTAATAATTAAATAACTCGTTATAAACACAATATAGAATTTATCTATATATATATATATATAATGTGAGTATATAAGTATATAGTGGAAAATAATTATATTTATACGAATTATTAATAGATAATTGAATTTGGAAAATGATATACGTATGGATTGTTTGATCAAAAATCACGTTTATAGGTCAAATCCCTGTTAGAAATATTTGGGTCAATATTTAAGTAAAACTTTTCAATTATTACATGATTTGTTCTTATTCATTAAATTTTATTACTAAACAATATTAATTATTATTTAAGTAAAGTATTACACCTTATCAAGTTCCATTTACTATGAAACTACTATCATGGATTATATTTTCAATTATAAATGAACAAAACGGTTTAGAATTACAATAACTACGAGTATTTAAGGGGTGCACAGCATAATGTCTTTGCCAACAGATATATGTACATTCACTATATTATTTATACACAACATAATCTTTTATTCCTTCTGTTACTTGAATATCTCAAAACACCATACTCTTGATATATTTATTTACGAAATGAATGATTTTCAACATCAACGATTGAAATATTCATTCCATCATTAATAGTATTGTTTTATATAATAATAGTAGACTAGGTGACACTGAATATGTGTATTTTAGGAAAAAATCCATTCAAAATCGAATAAATCAACAAACATTAAGGCATTAGCAATTTTTAGCTATTAAAATTTACCATTAAATAATATTATTATTTATTTTGGACGATCTTCAAAGAATAAAACCGATTTGTTGTTGATTAATAACCTATAAAACAAAAACAACGTTATATTATCAATAATAGATATATAATTTTCGAATTATTATTTCTTGAAAACAATCAAAATTTCATAGGAATTATTTCTAGAATAATAATATAAACGAGCAATTATCATCATCGCTATTAAACTAGAAAATCGAATTTTGTAAATTTAATTTATAGACCACCAACAGATGATTAATTCAAAATTTTGTATCGAATTTTTTTAATAATACCGTGCAATTATAAAATATTTGTTCTTCTTATTTTTACACTAGAAAAATTCGTTGGTGTTTTGTTTTTTTTTTATATAAAACAGATACGGAAATTTTCAATTTTTTTGTCTATATATATTTTTTTTTTTAGATAATTACGCAAATTCTTTCTAAGTCTAAACACAAGTTGGCAGTTAATTTGTAGCGAATTGACGAGACCGAATGTAAAAAAAAATTTTTCGCTTTCTAAATATTTATATTAATAAGATTGTTTTTTAATTTTTTTTTTTCCTCTCTTTTCTTTCAAGTATCTATAATTTGAATTATGTACTACTATTCGAAAAGTCAATGGAATTTTTGGCAAATTATTAAAATATCACCTTGACACTTAGATTCTTTGTAATCTAAGGGGATTTTCTCGAATATATAATCCATTTATAGTTACGACAACAGGTGTTTCGTTCAAAACTTATGTTAATTTGAATAAATTTTATTAATTGTGTATAAGCATAATTAACAAAACAATAAGTTTATTCGGAAATATCGATGTATCTATATAATTTGATATTATCTTCTAAATAATATATGTTTCGAGTATTTAAAACATATAGATAAAAGAAAAATACTATCATGTCATGTAGTTTAAACTTGTTTAGAAAGTACCTATATTTGAATTATAGAAACAGACGTCCCCTTAGGGTCTTGAATCTTAAAACAATGAAAATATTCTTCGATATTCCCTTTATCATATTATTTGTTGATATGTTATTGTTTTTTTTTTTAATTATAATTTTCATATAAATAAGATGTTGGTGGTATGTAGGTACCCTAACAGATTCTGTATTAAGAGATTTATTAACAAACAATATATAATAGGACTTTCGAGTGGTTGATATGTTGACGACAAATTACATTTCATCGTTTTTGTCCGGTAGTAAAGAGGAAACAATTGAACGCATTTAAAAAGGGCATTACCCCGATACATTACGCAAAAACGTCATTCCGTTAAATATGTAGGAAGAGACAAAAAATAAACCCGCATTCTCATAGTCATTTGCTTGTAACACTGCCAATTTACGTCGCGCATAAGCAACAAGACAATACCCATCAGTTTGTGGCCATACAGATAAATACCCCAGTCTAGATTAAATTGATACAAGTATAATAATTAGAAATTATAAGTACCTTATGTATATTGAATAAAATAAGACATTATATATTAATATTGTTATTATAGGCGATTGAGATTCCGCCCTCGGAACGGTGCTTCAATAATGAAAATATCAAATTATGTTTCCGGGACATTATTGTCATTTATCGGAATAATTATCATTAATTATAATTTAAAACGATATATTCAAATTTGACGATCCATACGATTATTGTAAATAGCAGGTGTCTTAATATCAATTTTTATCTTTACAATATAATTTCAACAAAATTTATTCGATTTTCCATTCTAATCTATTTAATATATTATTGAAAAATTCCATAGATTATCGATAAAATATTGTTATTATATTATTTATTATATTTTATTATAATAATATCTACATAGTTACATAGTATAATATATGTATATAGATACATTTATAAAGACGAGACATAACATTAGACGAGTTCCACACGCGTCTTGTCCAGTTGCTAATTTTAAAACGTTCTGCATAGATAATGACTTGTCACTATTTATAGAAATTTTCAGTCGTTGTACCTAATTTTATTTTTATTGTAGATCGTTACCTAACAAAACTATTGTTCTAATTTGTATATAATATAACGATTAGATTAAATATATATATATAAAAATATTATTCTAATTAAAAATAATTTTGCTCAATTTCCAGTTAATTTATTTCCATTCAATAACGCTACACATAAAATTTTAGCCCTCAGGTGAAATCATAGATTGGTAAAAGATTTTCCATCATTATTGAAAATAAATCTGCATAAAATAAATTAAAAATAATAACTGTTCAATCATTAAAAAAAAAAAATAAAATCGTTGATCGCTTTAATTGGAGTTATAATAAAAAAAAGTTTTAAATTAGAAAATCTTCTAATAATAATGATGGATGTATTCGATTTTATTTTTTATATGATTATGTATTAGGATTAGTGACGCGACAGGTCCGGCCTTGCGAATCCGGAATTGAAAAGGGGCTGTAAAAGTACGAAGGTTGAACTGAATTAGATGTCTACGTGCCGTTCTAATAGTAAATTAAACTTATTTATTAAAATTGCAATGCGAATAATGCCAACAATGCAATAATATACGTTTATGCAAATATTTAAATATGATTAATAATAACGATAATAATGATAATTTGTGTGTAGTTTTTTTTTTTAATGTTTATTGAATCGATTCGAATAAACACCAATGACGTTATTAGTCTTTTGAATGGATCAGGTTGGTGAATAGTTGCGTAATAACAATGTCAGTCCGATGTTGCACGAGTTCAACACGCAAAATCGAACAGCTATATGTATATAGTACGAGACAGAACGCACGTAGCTTGCCAAATTTCTAATTCATAGCCACTGAATCATGCATTTAGCTAACAAAAGTTCGGCACTTTGACCGCGAACCCGTCCAACGGAACGCCGACACTGGCCGCGAAGCACCAGCAATTTCATGCTTCAATAAAACACTAAGTCATTCCATTCTATATATTATTTTCAATTTCCCTCTCTCCTCATCATCATTATCATCATATCATTATCATCGCTATAACCATTATTAATGATTAAACTATTGATGAAGATAGACATCGCTCTATATTAATTGAAAAATAATTATTGTGCGAAATAAATACAATTGACCATTTGTTATAGTTAATCAATCGAAAAAGTCATCTTATTAATAGCAAAGTCGTTCAATTAGTTTATATATTCTCGAATTTTTATTATGAGACAAATAAGATTTTTAGATAGTGGAAAAAAAAGGATAAATAAAATCAATTCCTATTTAGTATTGAGAATAATAAAAATCAGTTTTTATCTTTAATTAATGGGAACTCGCGTGGATTTGAATTTATCAATTACTTAAGTGTTATCACAAGTCAATTTTTTTGTCTAAACAATATTATTCTAACATGACCCAAAAACTGTATAATGAACGGCAAGTTTTGTTTTATTATGATTGTTGTTTTTTTTTTTTGGTATTTTGTTTTTCCTTAAATATTTCAAATGATATCGTCAAAATATGATATAAATTCGCCAAATTGTCGGGTCAGATACATACAAACATTACATGTTTTCTTTACTATACAAAAAGTTATTTATTTGTAGAAAAAAAAAATTATATCATTTATAGTTTAGTTGAACTCTTGAGAAATTTGACTATTTCTTACAATTCTTGGTGTTGTTGAAAGAATAATTAAAAAAAAAAATTATATTCAATGTCTTATCATTAATTTCGTTTACGTTATAGTATAGGTCTTTGACCTATTTCAGCTTATTTTAATTTAAATTTAATAAAAATTAAAATAAAATTTCACACTTTCGTGTTTTTATATAATTTCAGTGGCGTAACCAGGGTCAAGCGGGGGTGTTAAAATCCGTCAAGGTTCTTTTTTGTCTAGTAGTTTTCTTTCAGACAACGACGACACGTCATTTATTAGATATCTATAAAAAATATATATATTCGAATGTTAATGAAACTTTCACTGTACAACTTTGCTACAAAAATATTTGATTAACATTAATATTGAATATTCGATCAAATAGAAAAAGCTGAATTTTGTGTAAATTTCGACATTTTTACTAAAACTACCGTTATTCAATTTCAATCTAACTGGATTCTTTTGAACAGAAACAGTAAAGCATTGAACCAAATTCTTCACGTCAATAATCGATGTAAACGATGAGACCATAGTCGTATATTGCTAAAAATTTATAATAAAGGCCGAAATAAATTTAGATACGTCTCTGATTTATGTATGTTGAATCTACCACAAAACAAATGAATATTCTATATTTAAATTATCGATTTTGATGTTTCTTATTCAATTGCAACAAATTTTTGAAATACCTACTATTTATACATTGAGGTCATAAATTTAATAAATGGAATAAAATATATATTGTCGACAAGCAATTGGTGGTCAGCTTATAGTTTTAAATAAATTGATGAGTAGGAGGTTTCCTGGACAATTTGTCAAAATTGATTAATTTGTGTCACTTTTAAAAGAAAATTTTGACACATTCGAATGACAAAAACCATTTCAACTAATTTAAATTATGTTATTACATTATATAATTGAATTTAAAGTTAAGTGTTTTGAGGAGGAAAAAAAAAATCACAAAATCATTTACAACTTATATAGCAATACGAACTACAATATATACAGGCTGGTCCACCAAAGGTTTTCCTGGTTTTGTAACTCTCGCTCTAGTTGGTGCAAAAAGAACGGACTTGATGATCTAAAAAGTGTGATATTTAGAGAAAATTTTGACGTTCTAACGTTTTCCAAAACTTTACATCTTCGAGTGCATTTTTTTCTTTCCACTATATAGAACCAGAGTTCCTACAAGACCAGGATAGCCTCTTGTGGATCATCCTATATAGTAGAGTAGGTATAACTCGTGAATTGAATCAATTTCACTTTAAAAGTGATTAACTCGAACATTTCCTTCAAGTATTATTTAAAAACAAGTTTAATTATATTAACAATTTGAACTTGAGGCATTATGTAAAAGAGATGCGACTTTTCGCTCGATTTTATTGATAATTAAAGTTAATAACAATATAATTAATTTCATGTAACATCAATAAATTAAATTACCCGATTTTAAAATAAAATAAACTAGAGTTATTTCAATGGGAAAAAATCAAAATAAAATCATAAGAACAATAATAATAAAAAATATATATTCATCCAGTTTACATCCGGTATGTACATATTCATCTACAAGTTTTTCTGTTTCATTTACAAATAATTATTGTTATTATTACAAAAAAAATAAAATAATAAGAAGAAGCAAATTATGAACTTGACAACGATAAATTGGTATTTTTACGCATATAAACATAGGTGTGTTTATATTTATATTGGCTGTCTCCTATACGACAACCAATCCAAATAATTGTCGTTTGTTTTGAAATCGTTGATATAGTGTCAAATCAAATTATATTTTTCTATTTTGCGTCTATAATAGCGTTGTTGAAGTAACAAAATGAGTGCTTTAATAGATATTATTATAATTCGAATATACTAGAATATCGAATAATTGAATTACTTTAGCTATAGTTACCATATAGAGGACAATCTGTATAAATTGTACATAAGTTGTTTGAGTATTTACACCAGATAGATAGTGTTAAGTGTATTACATATAAAAATAGATGGATTATTGTGTAATATCAAAATATCAAATAAGTGATGCTTTGTCGGTATTGTCATTATTATAAATTGTTGGCAATTACGTAGTTTTTGGCTTATTGCCCATATTGTGCAGTTTTATCAAATTTTAAAAACTTGAACATTAAAATAATTATTTCGAATTTTTCAACATTATTCACAATAATAATGATAATAATAATAATAATAATAATAATAATAATAAAAAATACATTGTTTATATAATCGTAATCCGACACTATGACAATCGTACGATTTATTTATTTATGTATATCAAATTATAGATACTAGAGACATATTAGGAAATTTAACGAATCTCTTATAATAATGAATGAACTAATAATATTTATAATTGAATAATTAAAATATAGTAACAATAAATAAATTAATACAACTGATTTGAGCTAAAATCCTAGTTCAGAAGTCATAATTTTTGATTTAAATTGCGATTAAAATATGTTACATGACTTCCTGTTATTGTAAACAAAACTATTCAATTTAAAAGAGTACTAAAGACATTATTATTATGTGTATATATATATATATATATATGTATATAAATATATATGTATGAATTGAAAATTATTATTTAATTATATGATTGTTAAAAGCTTTTTTTTTTGTCAAATAATTAATGAAAACGTTTCATTTAATTTCATTAGTTGGATTTAATATAAATAAACTACATAGTTGAGGGAAATAACATTGTACATATACAACATGTATCCATTTTTAATTTAGAATGGAACAAGTCTGGCTTTTTTACCAAACCAAACAACAAACAATATTATTTAGTATATAAGTAATATGTTATTGAACTCATATATAAATTAAAGGGGTGAACTATTCAAATTGCACAGGCAAAACTCAACTCAACATTAATCAAAATCCAACTATATCAATAGATATACAGTTACAGATAGATAAAAATTAATAGATTTTATAGAACAAATAATATTTGATTCTAATTATACAATGTTAGATTTTTTCTAAATATTCTAAAACCTGCTTTAGTATTTGAACGATAATCTAAATACAATACATACAATGTAACATTAAATTTTACAATACAACAGTTATTAAATCAAAGTTTCCATAACTACATAACCTCGTACATAACTTAATATTAATTCTTTAAGATCATTTAACTAATTGAAAATATAGTTAATAAGTGTTATTATTTCAATTATATCAAACAATTGCATATTAGGACAACTCACGATATTGTTTTCTTATCAATTATCGGTCATCAACCTTGCATAATAAAGATTGGCGTTTTCCCTTATTATTATTATTATTATTATTATTTATTTTTTTTTTAGCAATTTTTTGACTGTACTCTAAACTCTAAACGGTTCTAATATGTATAAACAAAATGATAATAATAATAATAATAATAATATTTATAAAATAGATATGATCTAATCAATTTACACAATTATCTATATTGTGAAAGTCGAGATATTTGTTATTGGTGCAAGGGTGTGAATAATTCGTGATTGTGATTATAAATGTTGAAAATAGAATATTTTCAATAATTTTCAGTTGGTTGGATGTTTTCAAAACTTTTATATATATATA
>JAZBGX010000083.1:0-16278 GCA_037414775.1 Zonitis immaculata
ACATTAAACAATAAATTTGTGGCAATATTGGTTGTTCTTTCAAGTTTTCAGCATGTGGGATTGATAGGCAAATCTGTAATAGAAAAATCCCAGACTATGCAATATAATAAAAATTCTTCATTAATCAACCAGGTGTTTGTTTATTTTAGTTTTTTTCAATTAAATTGTAAATCCATTATGTAATTTTTACACGAAACATTTATTTCGAATAAATTTAATATAAATTTCCGTTTAGATGGTGGAATAGGAAATTTACAGTCGCTGAATTTTTATCTGCGATTTTAAGTCAACAAGATCTTTGGCAAAATATACGATTCTCTCGCTGTTTTATTATTTATTGACTGTCAAAATTAGAGATATCTTAAATTTCATGAAATTTATTGGAAAAATGTCGAATTTAAAATACAAAATACTGAAAAATCAAATATCTATTTTGCTCTTTGAATTACTACCTTCTTGCTTCGTTTTCTTCCGCAGGTTAGTAATTCAATTGACAATTGTGACTTTAACACTACAGTACGATAGATTTTGTTAGATCCTACGGATTTTTCAAAAATTTATTGGTTTATTGATTAGATCTCTAAGCTTGTGAAACTTAGAAAAACAGTCAGTCAATTTTATTGTAGAGATAATTTTGGTCGAGCTTCTAGGCCAAATAATTCAATTAACTGTAGCGAAACTCGGGACACAATAAGATACTTACAATTATTGACATAATATTAACATTAATTTGATACCAAATAAATATTATTATTAAATCACAAACTCTACTGTGCTCACTCACTGAGAAAACTGCTCCGTTCTGGTCTTCTACTGTTCTGTCCCGGGCTTCCCTATTTTGCCTAGCTCGAGCCTCGAATAAATAATAATTACCGAAATTGAGATAAAAACAAACATTAAATTAAGAGAGTATAATGGAATATTAGTTAACATTAAGCGAGAACTAAGTGATTACATGAACAATATGAGAATATGGAATTAAATGTTGGGGAAATAGTTCATAAAAAAAACAACTTATTTATATATAAGGTTAGATTTATCTTATACGATTACATTAAATCGATATTTATGGCATTTAGCAAAATGATTCCGTAAATCTATTTTTTCTATTTTGCGTCTATAAAGACTCCAGTATGGACGCCATTTGGGTTTCATAATGAGGATTTTTATAGTACCCGAATTGCTTTATGCAACGCGTTTCTTTTATTTTTTGAGGTTGGTGGCCTCCTATGATATACTCATAAATCAAACGTCAAATCCAAAACATATATTGATTTTGACAGTTTTTGTTTATTAGACCAACTGCAAGATGGCTGACAATAAATTCCCTAATTATAGAATCCCGGTATCAGACAATTTTTGATTTAAAAATGGCAAAATAGAAAAAATAGTATGAAACACTCGTTTCATAAGGCCATTTATCGTACTCGTACTTGGACTCGTACGACAGAATCATGCCTTATGGAACTAGTATCTTAATATACTATAAAAATTCCATTAATTTCAGTTTATATGAATGAGAGAATCATTATTCATTATATATAAATGATACAATTTTTACTAGAGAAACGATTCTAATTTTTTCCCATTTACTACTAGAATATTGCGAATGTAAATTATGCATAATAATTCCAAATTGAAATTTTAAGAGTAATAACGATAATGAGTAAAAATAGGAAAATACTCTCAAAGGTTATACGTACGTACATTTATTCAACATGGGAAATACCACAGAATACCCAAATGTATATAGATGATTGCTATCAGTTTGTTTATGTCTTATCCCAGATTAAAGGATCTTAATTGATTAGTGGAACCGGATTGTTTCCTATAGTTAATCTTCCAGATTCAATAATTGAATAAAGGTTTTTTTTTCGAAATTATAATTAAATTTTTTTCTATTTTGCGTCTATAAAGACTCCAGTATGGTCGCCATTTGGGTTTCATAATGAGGATTTTTATAGTACCCGAATTGCTCTATGCAACGCGTTTTTTTTATTTTTTGAGGTTGGTAGCCTCCTATGATATACTCACAAATCAAACGTCAAATCCAAAAAATGCATTGATTTTGACAGTTTTTGTTTATTAGACCAACTGACAATAAATTCCCTAATTATAGAATCCCGATATCAGACCAATTTTTGATTTAAAAATGGCAAAATAGAAAAAATAGTATAAGACACTAGTTTCATAAGGCCATTTATCGTACTCGTCGCATAGCTCCTTGTTTTCTAAACATTCACAATAGAATCATCGAAATAGGCAAAATTATAATTAAAATACATATGATTGGATAAAATCTTTATAGGTATTCTATTTTTGTAGAATTATACGATTTCAAATGGATTGAAAAATTCGAGAAACGATCCGAAAGTAATAATAATCGATGAATAATACAGATATAATTTATTTTTTTCAATTAAGTCTCTCAAAAGATCAATAAACATGATCTAAAAAAGCAAGAATTCCCTTTCAAAAAAAATCAAAATCTTGTGTCTCTTAGAATGCTCCTACAACAGCCATCATCCGATTTTGTGTTCATGAGTTGTTCCTTGAGTCGGGGAAATAGCTAAAAGCCGCAGGAAGCTAGATTTGAAGAATAGGACCGGTATTCAAGCGATTTGATATCCGCTTCTCCAATGGCAGCTATCACAAATTCACGTTATAGTGCATTGTCCTGGTGAAACAGCATTCCATCTTGCAGTTTGCCTCGCCTCTTTTTCCCTGTATATGATCGATCCTTAGTGAATTAAAATTAATTAATAATTCAAATTCATAAAACACAAAACAAAAAACGCTTTTAAAACCCATCAATCTTTTATAACATATAGGATAAGTTTTTGTTAATTCCATTTCCATTTCAAATAATTACTCCAGTCTCCAACAACTTTATATGCAAAAACTTGAAAGAATAATTACTATAGTACTACCACCACCATCATCATTATCATTATCATGAAAATGAACAAATTCTAACTACTATTATTACCAGTGAAATTTAGTAAGTATGCAGGATTAAAAAAACAAACAAAAAAGATAATTTAATTTCTATAAAAAAAATTGTTTTGGGCGATGATTTGATTACTTAATAAAATAATAATAATAATAATAATAATTATTTGATTTGATGGGAAACTTTCAGCAGTCTACTGAAATCTTTTTCGATACGCTTCAATTCATTAATAAATCATACGTCCAAATATCATTCGATTTGTGGTAGCTTTAGATTGGCCACTATTTGCAAAATGTCAATAATCATAATAATAATAATAAAAGAATAATAGTAATAATAAATAAAGTAACTGAATGGTTGTTATTCCATTTCTAATTTGTAAATTGTCAGAATGTTGAACGATATGCTGGACAGTTTGTGGTTGGTTGTTGAAAGCAAATCAGTTTATTATGATTTTCAAAGTCAAATCACACAACTAGATGACAGTTTTAGGAGTTGGATTTATCCTTTTACCAACGTCTTGTGTTTTTTTTTTCTGGTGAAAACTAAATATTATTATATATACAGGGTATATAAAAAAAATTCTGAGACCTAAAATCCTTTGGATTTTTTTTTACCTGATGCCTCGTTAATTATTTATTTATGTGATATATATAGGATGTCCCGAAATTAGGGTCATCCTTGTAGCAGTGTACTCTACTGCCAGAAATAGTAAGAATGCTGCATATAATAATAATAGATCGTAAAATGGAGGCTACAGCCCTTTGAAGCTGAAAATTTTAGGACGTTTTTCTCTTATATTTCCAAAACTGATTGAGATGAAACTATGAAATTTGGTATCATAGGCAAGCATTCAATGCTAAATTAGTTGCTAGTTACAATTTTATAATAACAGGTGAACAGAAAAAAAGTTCAATTTTCCATTTTCAATAAATAAAAGAGGGGATATAATAAATATTAATATTTAAATCTTAAAAGTAGAAGCTTGGGAGAAATCCTTGAACGAATGAATAATAATGCCAGTAGAAGATTGATCACGACAGCTTCGATGGTTATGTAACACAAGTTATTTGTCTGTATGGATTTTGAGTTATAGACTAACAATGCGGAAATATGAAGCCCCAAAACCATAAAATATCTAATATAACAAGTATATCACAGTATTTCTCCTCGCAGTTGGCGGTGCATTGGAGAACGTAGAGTCTTGACCACGATCTTATAGACAGGTCTTGACACTAGTAGTAGTGGGGTGAACTCTTACGTTGTGAGAATTTAGTTACTAAAATTGCCTCTTAGTAGAGGAGGCCAACTGTGCGAGAAAGAGACAACAGCAACAACTTGTTGTTGTTCTCTCTTTTCCGCACAGTTGGCCTCCTCTACTAAGACGCTCCTTGTGGCAATTTTAGTAACTAAATTCTTACAACACAAGAGTTTACGTCTACCAATCATAGTAAGATAGCAGTGTCAAGTCCTGTCTATAAGACCGTGGTCTTGACTTAGTTTATACGTGATTAAATTTGACATTTGTTCATCTATTTCTCAGCAAGAAGTGAGGTTAGAATATAGTTGCTGAATCAAGCGGCAATCACGTTTATAAAAGTCGCCAAAAAAATAGATATTTATTTTTGCATATATACAATAATTACAAAATTATGTGTAAGTATTTTTTTTTAACCGAATGGAACTCTATTGAAAATTCCATAACTAACATTCTTGCATTCAATTAAATGCATAAACGATATGGAAATTTTCTAATTTTTTTTTTGCTTTTTCATAATTACTGTCATTCAAATTTAAATTGGAATGGTTGAAGTGAAGAATCAATCACGCAATATCATTATTATTATTATTATTATCATTATTCTTATAATCACTATAAATTTAATCGGGAAAACATACAATAATTCGATGTTATAAAAATGGTGGATGCGCCGGGATTTGCTATTTTTTTATTGTAGCTTGTAGCGTTACAAATCATATTGTATATTTTGATTATATTATAAAGTGTGCGACTTTTCCACCCACATGTATCTAGCAAATAAAATACAAAATATAAATGAAACAGGTAATTTTCGTTTGATCATAAATTGGCTGGTAGTTTTGAATAGGAAATTCGATTTTATGAATGATGAACCCTTCAACCAGATCTGACACGATGATTATCATTTGATGAAGTTTTGTTTTTGTTTAAAACGAATAGCCCGTTTATTATATTGAGTTTTTTGTTTTTTTTTTGAAGAATTAAGTGGAATATACATCAATCATTTGCCCCCGAAATAGACATTCTGATTTTTATATTTATTACAATTGTGAGTGATGTCGCTTGAGATTCAACGAATCGCAAAATTGTTAAGATCGAAAGATTTTTCCCTCTTTTTTTTAGAATATCTACTCTCTAATATATAACATATCGACAAGTTTGCAAATTGAATTTAACAACAATCTGCCTACTAATTTCAAACATTGACATGAATTCCTTTATTGATAAAGATTGAGATTGACTCGAATCTACTTGTTGGATCTCATTGAATTTAGATCAAATTGGTACTTTATCGAGTTAAAATCGGCAATTTTTCCTATTCTCAAGTAATAGATAAACAACGGAAAATGGTTAATAAAAATTTCCTTTTTGGCTTTGATTAACAATACGAAAATCCATCAAACTCTACCATTTAGCTTCAGAAAATTCCCAACCCTTCACATACAATGGAATAGAATAAAACTGTCGACCTATTTCGAAATACAATAGGGAATTAGAACGGTATATTCCCAGCCATTTAAATCACATATTTTCTATGTGTATGTATTCTATATTTATCAAATGTTGTTGAGAGAGGGTTGTTATGGGCAATTTGGATCGATATTTACGTCGTCTATTATAAAGGGTTATGTTGTCGGTTACGGGTAAACAGGTGGTTGATGTTCTATATAAAATTGTAATTGTAACCGGAATGGGCACAAGAGATGGCAATTATTGAGATTTTTTTTGTTAGTTGTTTGATATAAAATTTGAAGTAAAAAAATGATCAATCAGGAAATTAGATACATTAGCGAAAAGAAAATTCGTTCACGATTAGTTGATTTGAGCGATTCAAATAGGAAAAATGGAAATGTTCTACCACAGCCATCACCAATTCAAAGTTATATCAAGTTAAGAAATTCGATAAGAAGTCCATTAAACTATTTGAAAACAAACTCCGGTCTTAATCTTTATCTTTATCGTGATCTGTATTTTGAGATGGTTATTTATTTTATATATGTATATAGTTACTTTTGTTTGGTTCAAATAAGTTTACGATAGAAACAACATATATGTACGATTCTAGTTATTTGTGCAACAAATAAAAATAATCTCAGTTCCATTTTATTTGTGAATAGTTTTTAAATTATATTCTTTTAAATTTTTTATTAACATTCGAAAATTTCTACTTGAATGATTATTTTCATAACTGCCGGAGGGTTGGTAATCATCGGAATAGAAAATCAACATTGAGAACAAAGTTGTTGGTAAAAAATTTCTTTCGATCTTGAAAAACAAAGAAAATTATACCGAATTACATAAGTTATCAAGAAAAAAAAAAGAAAGAAAGATAGAGATCGAGTATAAGTAAGAGAAAAATATTTGAAATTCCAAATTTAACTCAAATAAGTAGAAAAGAAAAAACTTTAATGTTGGTTTAACTTCTGAACAATATCAAGCGTGTTTGATTTGAACAATAAATCCGTCACCCGGAGAACGCTAGATATGGAATATTTCAGTTTTTTAAATTATTTGGCAAAAAAATTTGGGAATCAAAATTTATTTCAGAGAAATCTATTTTTCTAAATTCAATATTGATGTACGAGGGGTGATCCGAAAGTAATGATAATAGACATAAAACACAATGTTTATTAAATAAATTATAATTCATTTTTTTAACTTAGTCTGCTGAAAAATCGATATACTTGGTCGATCTCTTCTCTAAAGCTCGAATTCCTTTTTGAGAGAAATCTTTGTTTCGACTGCCCCAAGATACTTTAAAAGTGGTCATCACTCATCTAGTATCTTGCCCCCGAACTACTTCTAGAGCTGGGGAAGTGATTCAAAATACGCTTGTCGAAAGTAAACATAACGACTTATTTAAATTTCCATTTTCAATTTAATGGAAATAATCAATTGATTATTTATTCGAATGGTTTTCAACAAATTCACATTCATTATTAGTTCGTGTGTTTCTCTTTTAGAGGTGCTCGTAATAGGAACTTTTCCGTAATTTTCTTTTTTCGATTAATTTTTCATTATTTGAATGAAAATAAAGCCGGCATTTTTTCCATTCAGATCGATTCAATATGATTGGGAGGAGAACGGAAATTATATTTATTTTACAATGAACAAACTTTCTTTGCTCTCAAAATGATATTTTCTTCATTTTCTTCAAACAATTTTCTTCTGACATTATAATGTTCTTGTTTAAAATTTCCAATTTTGTTAGATAATTTGCTACATGATTGACTTTATAAAATTACAACTCACATTGAGATTTTCTGAACATTTCCATTTAAGCTCGAATTTTCCAACAGAATTTTTCGTTATTCTCTAGTTAATTTTTGAAATTTTCTATAGAATTTTCGAAAATAATTAATTTTCAACAATTATAATTAGATATTTTGAACGACTAATTAATGCAAATTTAACAAATTTTCCAATTATTTTTCATTCAATTTTCAACAATTCGCCGATAATTAAATGAAAATTTGTTTATCTTTCAGGCTTTATTTGAAAATTGCCATTTTTTATCTTGTACAGTAAAACATCTATCAACTGACCCTCTAATAGATAATATATCTTTCAGCCAACACCGCTTTCAACGCAGGTTTCCGTCCAACAAAGTTTCTACTGTAACAGTCAATTCTTCAATATTGTACAATAATTTTATTGATTATCAAATTCTAAATTTTTAAATTACTAACAATTATCAGCTAATTTTCTACGACTACCATTTCCATTGCAACCGAATTTTCCAATTTTTTAATAAATATGACTACGCTCAACAACCCATTTTCTTTTGAAAATTGCAACTAGATTATGACATCAAAAGTTTATTCCAAATAAAGATAAGAACATCTTTGGAATCAGAGTTAATTCGAGATTATTAGGATCTCTAATGAATTCATCTGCATATTGTCCAACTAAAAGGAATTCTATAAATTCAAATTATGAATATTGTTAATTTATTTATATACGTATTTATAATTTATTTTTTTTCATATAGAATTTCATTTTTAAATTCACAGACTTATCGTTTCATCTGGCGCTGGGGAAGAAAGAAAACGTCTCTGAAGTATTTTTTTGTCTCTTTCAAATATATAAAACTTTATTTATTCTGTTTAGCTTTTGAAATGTCTGGATTTCATCCAATGAACTCGTTTTGATGAAATCCTTATATTTTCATGTTACTTAATAAGATAATAATGAATACGATCTCAAGAAATTTTTCTTAAAATAAAACGCGGACGCTTCTATTAATCCTAATCAAAGAAAATCGTGTAAAAAAAAGCCTACCAGCAATCTTCTATTGTTATTATTATTATTATCATTATTATTATTATTATTATTTATTTTCCTTTTTCTTTTGTTATTATTATTTTTGAACTAATTGACTTTCTGTTCGACGAAACAAAATAATTTCGTATTTCAGTACAACTTTCTTTTATCTGGATTTTGAAATAATAATGAAAAGACTTTCAAGAAAATATCATTAGGGAATAAAGTATATGAATGCATATGAAAAGTTGTTGTTATGATTGAAACATCAAAAGCTGAATATTTAAATATGTATTTCAATATTAGAACATGAACAATAAATGGAGCCCTCCTTTTTGTTGAAATAAAATCCAGTTTTCGAAAGTTGAATATACGAGGTGTAGCTATAAAATAACGAGATTGAAGCTACAGAAGAAGTATGCATATGCGTCGAACGCCAGCGACCAACAGTACCTAACGTTTCAATAACAAGAAGCTAGCAAAATGAAAAGAATTGTAGAAGGACACGTCATGGGCTCTTTACCAAAATAATGCGCAGGCTTTCTAGTCAAGTCAGCATTCCTGTAATAGATCATCCGCCTTATTCGCCGGATCTTATGCCCGTGCGACTTCTATCTATTTCCTAAAGTGAGATTTTCATTGAAATGAACAAAATTTGAGTCTGTTGAAACTGTGGTACGCGTCAAAAAGGAGCTGATAGAGTTAGAAGAAGGCTTCCAACACTGTTTCGAGCGATGGCAGACTCGCATCGAGCGTTTGTAAAGATACAAAGGATATTGAAGGTGATGATATTAATCAATAAATATGTATAAAATCAAAATAAAATGTTTTGCAGCGTCACTATCATTATTTTGATTTCTATTCTAACGAAGTATTTCAATAGTTCGAAATTTATTTTGTTAAATATTTTGGAAATTTATTTATTATTGTTTTATTAGGGAGGATTTATTTTAAAATACAGCCGATCAGTTTCGAAACAACGTAAATCGCTTCCAGTTTACCGAACCACGATGTTTATGAAATTGAAAATATATTCCCATAAGCGTGTCGCTTGGCAACACAACAACCAAAGCCCTTAGGCTAATTTCAATTGTATATATCATAAATATATCCTATATATTATATAATATATAATATACATGACAAAACAGAAATAGGGTTTTCCGTTAAATTTGATAGAATACACTGAAATTTTTGGGTTTATCATGGCAACAAGTTTTGAAGAGGTATTGCACTAATTTTTCTTTTGTATTTTGAAGTTTTGAAGCTTCTCAACGTTTATTATTATTATTATTACAAAAGATATTTACCGCTATATAGTAAAAGCTATATAGTCTGCTTTATCAAGAGATATTTTATAGCCATTCATTAAAAACTTGTGGAAAACAAATATTCTTCTTGGTTTTCGTTGAAGTTGTTCGAAACTTTTATAGTCAACTCATATTTTAATATATTATTCCCAATGACATAAATAACGGTAGTTTTATATACTCGTAGTTGGTAGTTGTGGAAAGTTTTATATATAGAAAGCTCTATTGTGAAAATTTCACAAATTTTTCGTTGATAGGGATTTTCACCTCTCAGACGATGCATTCGATTTTATTAATTACTCGATTTTTTTGTGGAATGAAAAAAAATATTCCCAACAAACACCAGAACTATATATAGGACATTCGGAATTGAAAGACCATACCCTCTGATTTGGCATCGTCTGTCGGGTAACCAACAAAAATTTCTTGTTTGTCAAAAACTAGACGCACAAAATAACAATAGCCAATTGCTATCCCTGGCCAGTGTATCTTTAACACTTACCTTGTCACCCGGTAATGAGTGGAGATAAGGGGGAGCATCTCGTATGAGACTATATCGAGAAAATGACCTTCGAAAAGGACCGTTTAGGGGTCGTTACAGTAGGCAGAAGAATCATTTTTACGGCTTTGACACACAGGACGTACTTAAGTTGCAATGAACTATAAGTGCGAGCGAGACCGTAGATATCTCTATCTCGCCTGCACTTATATAAACAGAGACAACGGAACTAATACGTACGTAAAAGCACGTTCTGTGTGTTTTGACCGTAACTCTGTCTCAGTCTAATTTTCTTTTATATATTACTTGATCAAAAGTAGCCTCCCCTAAAAGTCCATTTTTGAGCCAAACTTTTATACACCTTTTTGTGAGATTTGTTTACCTCATTCCACAAATTTTTCAATAATTATTAGTCTTTCAGCAGCTCTATCAGATTTTATAATTTCACCTCCATTCACTTTCTAGACTTACCTCCAATTGTAAATTGATAGAAAACTATTAATTGTTTCTAGGATTTTATCTTCTAGTTACTCGATTTTCAAAAACCTACCAATAATTTTATAATTTTTTTACAATTTGAGCTTGGTAATTAATTTTTTCGCATGAAAATCTCTTTGATCGATTTTCTTGTACAAAATCTTAAGAAACTATTTTTTTCCTAGTTTAAAATTTTCCACGACTACAATTCTTATTGCTAGCAAATTTTCCAATTACACTTCCCTCTATTATAGATTTCAAAGAAGTTTGATTATTTAACTTTTGGTTTTTATTTTGGGGAGAGGATTCGGTTTCAATTAAAAATTAAAATTCGCTTGTTGACTTGAGAAATAGACAAACAGACCATAAACTTTCCAGAATTGTAAATTTTGTTGAACAAACTGAACCATATACCCTTTAGCTTATTGTTGGTCGATTTTCGCAAAACCGTAATGCTTTATAATCAGTTTTCATGTTATTAATCCCTCCAATTGTTTTGTTTATCTATTTCATCTTATTAAAAAAAAAATCTAATTCCTCTAGCTTTTTCCCAATCCAAAAAAAAAAAAAAATCCAATTTTACTGGAAAATTGTGAAAAGATTGCTGTATTGAAAATTTTATATTTTCTCGGTGATATTAGATTTTTTTTTTTAATAAAAAAATTGAAGAAACAGACAAAATTGTAATTTTCCAACAGACTACGATTTTCTCAATTGATTTTCCATAATTGCTCTTTTCCAATTCCTATAATTCAAATGAAAAACTAACAATACTTTGGAAGATCAATATTTGCATATTGATTCGATTATTTTAATTCTCTCGTTGATATTAACTGAAAAGCTATGCACTAGAACAATCTATTTATTTATTTCAACTTATCGGAAAACTGATTTTCCATTTATTCATGGTATTAGTGTTGTCGGAGAGCACGCTCTTCCGATCTATGGAGCAATCTATAATATCCTCATGTATTTTGTAATACTCCCTGATTTACGTGAATAACTAAAATCCAATTCTATAACTTTATTCCATTGCTTTTATATAATTCCAATATAAAGGGAGCTTTTCGATTAATGTAGCTATTTGTTAAATAAATTGGAATTTTTTTACATTTATTAGATTTTCAATAAATTTCTAAAGCTTTGTGATAGACAAACAAGAAACAACAACAACAACAACCCGAATAGATGGTTTAATAGCGAAGCTTGTGGAAAATGTTGTTGAGAAACTAGGGATCCTACTTGTTGAGCTTACAAAACTACAAAGTATGCTCTTACAAAGAATTCACTGTATTGCCAACAAGATAGTTAACTATACATCTAACTATACATGTATTATCTAACAAAAAAATCTTTCTACTATATTGTTGAACAAATCGACGTTCCTATATATTTCTTTAATATAACTGAAAAAGAGTTTTTTTGAGAGAAAAAAATTTCATCAAATACACAGAATAAAAATAGAATTTTCTTAACAATAGAATTGTTGTTTAACATAATAGAAGATATTTAAATTGAATATTCAGTTTTTTTTTCCATATATTTTTTTATATTTCATAGAGATAATTTAATATGGTATATTCACAACAAAAAGCTCATAAAAAATTTGTTTAAAATTTAATTAATTTTTTACGACTCCAAATAAAGCTATATCCAACTTTCTATGTATATAATCATAATTAGTGTTTTAATTATTCACGTATCTAGTAAATACTTAAAATTGTACAGGCCATGTGTTGGCTAATTGTTGTGTTATTTAGGGTGAACAGATTGTGTTAATATCTTGTCATTTGGGATCAATTGTTCGAAATTCAATTAAGCAAATGAATAATTTCTTGTTTGATTATTCCCACTCGAAAAATACGTTTATTGAATTTAAATTATACTTACTGTTATTTTATTTTTCTCCGCCTCGTCGAGTTGGTTTTATGTTTTCGGAAATCCAACACCATACATCAGTCAAGAATTTCTTGAGGATATATGGAGAATTTGAATGATAAGACGGGCTTCTCAAGAGCATAAGCTCACCGAAAACGGCAGTTACGTACGCAAACTCATCAACATAGATCGGTGAAATTGAAGCATCATTGAAAATTATTTCAAATACCTCAATTCAAGAATTGTGAACAAATTAGTTTATCTTTAAATACCGCATCTCTTGACCGAAGAGCAGTTTTTCGAGTTAAAAAGCTCTAGACCGCTCCAATGCCAGAAACTCCAGAATTCAAACGAGTACAGTGATTAGATTTGTTCTGGCGAGCCAGAAAATAAACGCCAGTCGACAAAAATTATCCATTCGCAAATTCGCTCACGCAGTTTGCAGGATTATTGAATTTTTAACGCAACAAAACGTCAGATTTTCAAACTATCCTTATAATTCCGAAAAACAAAAATGGACTGTGGAGTCAAAGGTTTTCAGTTGTCGGAATGAGCAGTCGATGCCTTTCAAAACCTAATTTTTATTGTACCAACAACTAAGTGGATAATCGCTCCCAGAGTTGATTTGAGCACATGCAAATATACTTTTATCGTTCCACTCCGGTCTCTCGTTCTGCTCCGAGTTCCTGTAGTTATTTCTCAATCATATTATTTTATTGTCCAAATTTTAGTGTTTAATTTCTAACAGATCTCTCAGTTTTAATTCGAATTGCTCAATTTTCAAATATAATTGTTTCCATTGGAATATTCTATCATTAAGATATTATTATTGAAATTCTCCGGAACGCTTCCAAACGGTTATTATACGAATATTTTCCATCTCTAAATCAACATAATTATATAGGTATGTTTTTTTTTTATTACGTTATATCTTAATAATGTTCAGGGAAATTATTAAATTCTTATGGGAAATTATTTTTCCAGTAAAGCATGGAATTTTCATCGAAATCATTTCATATTTGATAAGAAAAAGAACGAATTATATATAAAAAATTGGAGTATTTTATTAGTTTCAAATTTTGTTCTGTTATCACTAAATTTCCGCTTGTTATCAACTTAAAATAAATTATCACATTATTTTCCGTGCATCAGCATTTTGTTACTGTTAGATTTCCCACTCTTATTTGATGAAATATGTTTGTTTTTAATTTATGATGGAAAACCTTTTGTTTTAGTAAATTTATACTTTCAAACAAAGTTATTGGCAATCATCAACAAAATTTATATTTGTGAAAATTCTAATTTTTTCATAAACAAATTTCCAATAATTCATTTTGACATATTTTTAAATTTTCATGAGCTAAATCGATTGGTTTCTCTTTACAAAACTGTTCACAATTATTTTAGTATGTCAAGTCAAAGTTCCCATTGAAGTAAAATTAACAAGAGTTCATATATTGAATCTTTTACGGTATATCTACCAAATTTGTAGTTCTTTTCAGGATTTCATGTTATTAATCTCGAGTTACACACAATGTTTATTAAAAAATATTTATTTCTTTTTCTTGTATTCAACTTTTCTATTCAATTTTCAGCATCGTTGTTGCTGAATTTTCATGAAACTCACAATCAGTTATTGTCAATCAATACAGATTCCTCAATTTCAATTAAAATTGTTTCTCATTGATTTATGCTGAAAGATTCGAGAGTCTATCAATCGATACAATATACTCATTTGATTCTAATCGATAAATCTTTAAATATTAAATGCTATATTCGATTAAATTTCGTTCAATTACAATAATTACATTCCGATTGAATTGTAGTAAGTATACATTTTGTTGATTGAACATTTCCATTCAATGTTTACTAGTCGGAGGTTGTCTTTGTTGGGCCTTTACGCCCTCGATATTGTTGACATTGTTCTATGTCACTACATACGAGGGCTTATCCAAAAATATTGATAATCGGATATTTCTAGTAGTTACTAACATAAAAAAAAAATTGGATAGCGAGCTCAAAGGCTCAAGTATCACATACAACGCCAACTTGGTGAAAACATTGGATGATTGTGTCCCTCCATTTTTCACAGTTGCACGTTGGTGTGAGGAGTTCAAGCCTAGACAAAACGTCCACAGAGATCGTATCCACAGAAATGTGGAAAAAGTCGATGAGCTAGCTCTAACAGTTTAGCAGTTATCAGCGAGGATCCTCAAGAATGAATAATAATTACCAGGCTGATCCGTACAGATTTTGAGTTCCATTCGTAATAATGGACGAGACCTAAATTGGTCACTACAATCCTGAGACTAAAGAACGGTCGATGATTGATGGCTTGGAAAGATCGTCCACATCAACACTAAAGAATTTCAAAGGCGCAGAAGCTTATATATGGCGTTCGATTTTTGACTTCCCGAGAGAATAGTGAATAGTTGATGAGTTACCAGAAAAAATTAGCAATTTCTATAGGCGAGAAAAACTGTTAGTTGGAGTGTTGTTTCACTAGGACAACGCACCAGCACACAAAGCCTAAGTTGTTATAGCTGCCATTTGAGAAGCAGGTCGCAAATTACTTGAACACCAAATCTAGCTCCTATTTCTTTTCTTGGCTCAAGAATCAGCTCGGGAGATGCATTTCGGAAGAATCAAGACTTCACACTTCAGAGAAGTGATGGTCCAAGTATATCAATTTTTTTAGAAGACTCCGTTGAAAAATAAATTTTACTCTATCTAACACACATTGTGTGTTATAACGATTATCATTATTTTTGGATCACCCCTCGTACATATAGACAGGACAACAAAACGTCTATATTTGTATTTTCCTCAAGGCTCAATTTGTAATGTGAGCAGATGCGGTTGTAATTAAATTACAAAGGTACACATGCTACAAATACATATTTTTGATATGCACACTTTAAAAGCTTTTAAAACTGATGGATATTTCCAAAGGATATTCTGGCTATATTGTGATGAAAGTTCCCGATTCTATTAAAAAAAAATAAAAATTCATATAGTTTTTTCGAGTTTTGTCGCAATCATTTCAAATATTTTGAATTCTATTGAAATTTTAATACTAGAAGTGAATTTTTTAACATTCAACAACATTGTGTAAATATTTACAATTTTTCATAGATTCATTTTTATTACAATCATAACATTTACATAAATTCCATGAATTCTTTTGTGGTCGAATAGAATTTTTATTGAAATCATTCAATCCTAACAATCATGAATAGAAATGACGGGAATCTGTTTATTTCGAAAAGTTTGATCTATACTTGTCCAAAAATTATATTTTCCAAAATTTTCCGCACCAAAACGTTAGCACTACATATCTCTACTTTTTGAGTACAGATAATTGACATGCATTGTGATTGATTTTTCCTAACAATCAAATAGAGCTTTCAAAGAATTAAAATTTAAATTGCAGATATTTCTTTTCATTTCTAACGGTCGTTTCCATAAATGATCGCAAATCGGGTCAAAAATCTGTCCGGATTAGCTTTCAAGATTTGCTATTGAAATGTCGACTCGTTTCTTCTATTGTTTGACGATTAGCACTCTGGGTATCCAACGTAGGGACATCTTGTTCATGTGTAGTCCCTTACTGAGGATCCTCTGAACATTGCCGTAT
>JAZBGX010000083.1:16490-40086 GCA_037414775.1 Zonitis immaculata
CTCTTCGGTTAGCTAAAACTAGGTATTGTATTTTTTTCACATTTTCACAGGATGCTCGTCTACTGTGGATGCTATGCATAGCTCAAATTTCTAGGACCAGCGTGCTAGTGCAGAATATTTCACTGACTATTATTTATTGGAAACTCTAAAAATCAAGAAACTTTGTATGAGGTAAATTTTAAATTGATTTGTTTTGATCGGATGAGAATTTTTCTCATTTATGGAAGTACCAAATAAAATCCGTAAAATTTTCCAACAAATTGAGAAACAACAATAATTAATTAATAAATTGTTTTGCAATTACACGAATTCAAATTCTCAGTTAATTAAAGTAATCCTTAGTATAAAACAATATGCAAATTTATAATGGAAAATTCTTGTTTATTTGTAATATAAGTGGCCCTCATATTTACATATATCAGATTTTCTAAATCTGGGTTCGTATATTTTCGATTTTCCATATTTAATATTCAACAATTGAAAATTTCAATATTTCTATTTATGTATATATTTCTATAAAATTTTCCGTTCTATCCAAATATTTTCAAGGAAATTAATGCTACACATCACTTGATAAAAATAAAGCATCAGGAACACATTTTAGTTGAAATTTTTATTAAGATTGTTAAAATGATAGCGGTAACGATAAGGATTATGATTATACAAAGAACAACTCATTTTATATGAAGTAGTATGGATCTGTTGTCTACTACAGTGAATTTCGATTTAAATGAACCACTTTGCTTACATCGGTAGAATTTGTGACGCATCGCCTATTAGACTGGACTGGCTACTTATGAGCTTTTCTTCTATAGAAAGAAGCAGTGCAGCTCAATTATATATAATGTTTTGTAAGCAAATGACGATAAGTACTTATTAATGTTTATACCAACTACAGCGACCAGGTGGTTAGACTGTGCATCACAAATTTTACCGACGTGAGCAACGTGATCCATTGGACTTGAAATTAACTATAATAATAAAAATAACATTCAAGATTTATTGTTCTTTCTGTGCCAATAGTAGAGAAAATACTTATAGCAGGCTGACTAATCGCAAGCATGCTCGACTAATTATAAGTGAAACAAACTGTAACTGTTACTGTTATAAATAATATAATTTCTATTTGTTTTGTGAAAGAGCAAACATTGTTGTGCTAACAAAAATCATACGCTTCAAAATAATTTTTTTATGCTTTTCAATCAATCCCAATCGAAGATGAAAATATATTTTTTTTTTTGGTTGAGATTATTTAGAGATTTATTGAGAGAAAAAAACACATTTATTAAAAAATCAATAAAATCCTGAAAGGTTGGAAACGAAAATATGGTATAGAGAGGACGATGGGATTTGATCAATACAGCATCAAAGGCTTCTATATAATTATTATAGTTTGATTAATTCCAAAACATATTTAGAAAAAAAAAAATTATTAAAAATTCAAGAGAAAAAAATTCCTTTTGTGAAGCTCCATCAATTTTTTTCTACTTTTAGCATAAATTAAAAAAGAGAAAAAGCAGTCCTAGCCATACTAGAGTTTGTTCTTTTCACTCTTCAAACTGAGAGTAAAATTTAAGAGTTTAATTAAAATTGAAAATGAAAAGTCGAGTATATTTCAACTATTAAAAAATGATATTTTACTCTAATTACATAAAAAAAAATAGCAAGTCTCCATTTAAGCCACCCTTAATTCTGGATCGACGTTAAGCTATAGATGGACAATTTTTTTCAAGAATCACCCAACTCGCACCCTCATGTTTCGTTTGTATTTAAAAAAGGAAATTAATCTCCAATATGAAGTGGGATAAAATTTATTTTTTATTACTACAGTAGAACCTCTCTCTCTCTCGAACATGGAAACTGCCCCTTAAATAGGAAAGCCGGTCGAGAAAGCTTTCGCTTAGAATAGATATTCCCTAGAAGATCAAAGAAAGCTGCTGTGGTATATCCTAGTAACGTAGGAAGTTATTATCTGCAATTTGTTTCTCAAAATATTGGTAGCATGAGTCTTACTTATACTAAACCGTTGCACAAGGTTACGCACACACCTTCAATAGTGTCTTTACAAGAGAGGTAATTTTCTTACAAAGAAGTTATATAAGGATTAAGTCCACGTCGATTCAATAGAGAGTTTGCTTTATACAATTCATGTAAAAGAAATTCGGTTTCACTATATTTTTAGGCTGATTTTACCGAGTTATAAGATTAACTTGTGTTTGAATTAACTAATCATAAGATTGAGCGGACTTTAAGTGTAGTATATAAAGAATAGATTCTAAGAAGCGAGTTGTCGATTTTAACTGTGGAATAAGTGATTAAACTTTAAGAATGATTATATATCGTTGTCGAATTTAAGTGTGAGATAAATATTAGTTGCATATATTGATCCTAAATTTAATATCGACTTTAATTTCAGTCAAAAATAGGTTAGAACCTATTTAAAATCGACTCAAATGTTAAATAGATTCAACATTTGAGTCGATTTTAAATCCACTATAAATAATAACTGGTTTCTAAGTCAAGAAGTTTATTTCAGTTTAGATTCAAAGTTGATGAAGACTTAAATCTCATTAAAGATTAAATATGAAACAAAATGAAAATGCTCAACAGCTGTTTGTCGATGTTTTACTGAAGTCAATTTTGAGATTATGGCTTATGTATATTAAGATGAGAGTCGTCAATTTATTCGACTTTAAATACTGGATATCTAAGTCTCTGGGATTAATTAGCGTTTTTCTAATTTTACAAATTGAACCGAGCTCAACCTATAATCATTTTTTTATGATCTTCAATGATACTGTATTTGCTCAGCTCATATTGACATTGAGCTCAATTATCACTAATTTGAATTATTCAAACTACGAGGGATCGCGGTTAGTCTAGTCTTTTTTCATGTCGATTCGTTTCCTCTTTTATTCGGCGGTTAAATTCTCGATATCCAACGTTCCAACACTTTGTCCATGTGAAGTTCGCCTCCGGAGATCTTCTAAACGCTTTAGCTGAATGTCTGAGGAACACTCTTCGATCAGCCAAAATTGCGTGCTCGCTTTTTTTCACACGTTTGGCTGGTGTGGCATATGGATGCTGTCTTCTGTGGATGTTCCGTTCAGCTTAAACTTCTTGCACCAACGTACAACTGTAGAATATGGTGAGACATAGTGCTATAATAATTTAGCAACATATGTTTCAATCAAGTAGGCGTGTATGTGTTTGGTTAACATTTTTTCCACAGTATTTGATGACGGTTCTGACTTCGTTTCTCTCGTGTTTAGTCTCTGACTGCTCTTATTCAACTGTAGCTCCAAAATATGAAATATCCGATTATCATTACTTTTAGATCAGCCCTCGTATAATAGAAATAGGAGAAACTATTACTATTGATGTTGTTTTGAATTTGTTTATCGTCATTTTGATGATAACTGAATTGAAAGTTGACTTTATTGAATTGAGTGGTCACTTAAATCACATTCAAGTTTTGTCTTAAAGTGCAATTTCGAGTTTCACTATATAGTTGAATCTATAATACTAATTGTAAGCTAGATTTAGAGTGAATTAAAGATAAGATTGTTGAGTGAGCTTCAATTGTCGAATAAATAATGAACCAATTACTACTAATTACTTATTTATAATTGAAACCATCCTAAGAGAGATTCGATATTGGGTTGAAGTGGTTATACAATTTTTGCGTTCTATTGAATCCAATAAAAAAAGTGTATCGTTATCTATTCCAATAATTACACAATCCAACAAAAAAAATAAATCTATTAGCAATTATTTTAATTGCATGTTTTACTTGAATTTGCTCCTATTCACCATCAGATTGTGAATTTGCTGTAATTAATGAGTAAATAATAACGTATCTAAAATATAGAGTAATAAGTTATCTAATTAAACAATTCAACAAATTGAAAATTTCGATGTAGTTAAGTGACTATATACACCTATATTGGGTATAATCATAAATTATTATTAATGTTCTCAATTCGTTAAATTAAATTACAATTGACAGTATAATTATTATGATTCTAGCAATTAGTTGACTCATCAATTATTCATCGTGTACTTTGTTGGATCCCTTGAGATTGCCAACACCTTCATCATCCTGAAGGATGTCTATTAAGTGTTGGTTTTTAGTTGATTACTTTGCTATACAATTGAGACCGTAAAATAAACAAAAAAAGAAAAACAAAACTATATACATACATATATTATAACTTTATTTTTAATTAATTACTGTTGAGTGATCCGTAAAAATAATTTCAAAATTATTATTAACCGATGTCGAGCTAATTAAAATTTATCATTTCAGTTACTTCAATTATTAATTAATTTAGATATTTGAAAAATAGATATGAAGCTTCTATTGTATCAGTTTTGATGGGAAATTTCGTAATTTTCAACAGTTTTCAAAATATACCCGGCTATATATAACATATAGTCTTATTCTTCTCCAATATTTTTTATATCAAACAAAATTGGCTGTTGTTGTTGTTGTTCAAACAAGATTGAATCGTGTTGTTGTTGTGTTAATATTATTGAAATTGAGTATATAGGCGTTTGATAGAGAAAGAGAAATTCGCACAATAAAAGATTTCCTGATTTTCTTCAATCAATTTCCCGGCGTCTTTTATCAATCGACAATATTTTATAGAGATAAAGCGTATAAGAGAGGGGAAAATAGAAATATATATCTATATAGGTATATATAGATTCTATAGAAAGAAATAGAGAAGCAATCAAACTTGATTGGGGTATATGTAGTCACAAAAGAAAAGGAAGCCCAAAAAAATTACCATCATCATTTAATGGTGATATTATAATTAAAGTTATAGAAATCGAAAATACAATGGATTGGAAGAAACGTTATCGTTAGTGGAAAAAGAGCAGTTTGATTCCTGTTAACCAATGTTTTGTTGTAATTAGTCCAATACATAATATGTATAATTTTAGTATATATATATACCGCATATTTGGTTGATGGCAATTAAATGTTCTTCTATACGAATTTATCGATTAATTGAATATTTATTTGCTGTACATTTCCAATTTGTAATTGATACACACAACAGGCAAAATTAATTGATGATTTATGTTTGAAATTGAATTAATTCATCAATTATACTGCGATTTTTGATCGCTTTGTATCTAAAAAAAACAAAATCTGAAGTTTCGATTTGAAAAAAAACAACAACAATAAACATTGTTTTTGCGATTATTGTCAACTTCTCATTTTTTCAAAATATCGACTTTTATCATCACCCCTTGGGGTACAGTTTTTGTCTAAACATATAAATTAGCGTTGATTGCTTTATCTCTTGCAAAAATATTACTATAACCCGCTGAATTTGGTGAAGCAAAGCAGACTTGGGAAAAATCAAAATTACCTAATTAATCCGAAAAGTTCCGGGACTGATTTCTAACAAAATCTTCTCTACTACCCATATGTAGTAAAATTCTTTATCTACATTCAACTAGAATTCCGAAGCTGTAACTTCATTAAGTGTTACCAGCTATGTCGGTTGTGTCACTACAACGAATTTTTACAATAGAGCGACGTGCTGCAATCAAAATTTGTTTCAAATTGAGAAAATAATTTGCAATAACGAAAACTGCGTATGATGATAATTGTTTGAATTGGAAGTAGAGTTTTTGTGGTGGTCAAATCGAAAATCAAATGATCGAATAGTGATTTTATGTTCAAGCCCATGCTTGTGTATTGTGCTGAAAACTCTCGAGCTTTGGAGCGACGTGATGAAAATTCATTAGATGTTTTGTGGCGTTGTGATAGAAAAGGTTACTAAATCTGTTTTTCAATAAAATCGATTTAAAAATTATTGGTGTTCTGTTGTTGAAAATCACTCTCAAAAGCAAAATTTTGTTTTTAAAACCTTATTTATATAAGATAATGCGTCAGGTCATCGTATTGGACATTCCAATATTTACAACAATGTCATAATTCAGTTTATAGGCACACTTAGTGCCGCAAATCATAGTTTAAGGGGTTATATCAACCTTCGTAGGCAATCCAGGAAGTCGCTGGCCATAAAACGCTCCATCTTTGATTACATTTTACGAGCATGTATGTTCTTGATTTGTCCAACTTTGATAGTCGAATAGATACAATCTCAGTAGGGATTGTAAAACTTGGACATGCTCTAGGCTTCAATTGATTGATCGATTGGAGGATTCTGACTTCGGATGTTGTGGAGTGTATGCGAACAGATTCTCAGCCTCTTGATGATGGAAAAACGTGCGAAATTGAAGAAAATTTCCATGCTTTTCATTGGATAATCTTAACAAATGGCTTAATGCCGTTGAAAGAGCATGTGAATTGATTGGAGAGAATGACGCGAATGTAAATAGGAATTTAGAGACAAGAAAAAATTTGAGCACGATATTCTGTGTTATCACATAATGTGCATTGTGGAACAACACAACAAACCATTGTTAATATCTCTAATTTTATTTGTGAATAGTAGGTAAGCGATAATTATTTCTAAAACAATAAGAATTAATTTCGTAAATGGATTGTAAATTTCAAAATAAAATATTCAAAATAATGACACTTTTCGTTAGAGTACCATTCTAGTTTTACAATCGTGATCGGGATCTCCATCGATTCTTTCTGTCTATACCTACGTTTCTCACTGATAAATGATCCAATTCCCAATTACGTTACGTTTTCAAATAACAACTTATCATAGAGTCTGTACTGTGGACTTTATAATTTATTTTCTATTGTTTTCGGTTTTTTCTTGTACATGTAGTTGTTTAAATTAGAGAATAATTCAACAAAATCTGTCTACGACTGATTTATGTCTGTTTTGTTGAGGAACTAGTGAAAATAAATTACGTTGACAATATATAAGGAAATCGTTGGATGGCATTATAAATTGTTCGAAATCCTAAACCGACAATTATTTGTGATAAATCGGTAAATGGAAATGTTAACAAACTTAGTAGAATTATTGTTGTTGCACTTTTCTTATTCAAAGCAAAAAAATGAATATCTCAAAAATGCACCCAACTAAGGATGACAACAAAACGTCTGTCTAGAGATGGTTCTTTATTCATTGATAAATATACCATCGGGGACCCATCAATCATTATATTTGTGGGGAATCTGTCATACAACAAAATGATCTATTATAGTTGTTATTGTGAATTGATACACATTGTAGAGAAACTACAACTAGTTGCTCTAATTAGATAAATTGCTCGGTTTAATTTTTAATTAATTTATAATGGATCGTATAAATAGAGACGACAAATTTAGCATCATAGATTTTAATTGACCTAAATTGTTAAAACAAATACTAATTGTAATAGTGCATCTTTCTTAATGGAGCATCCACAATGTTGTTTTTCTTGTTTAACGAAAACTTGGGGATATTATCTCTCTATAAATAGCAAATACCGTTCACCATATATTCTAAATTATCAATCGATTAAATTTCAGTAACCCAATACATACAACTTAATAACAGAGGCTGTTATAATCTGGAATGTTTCAAAAATAGCTTGGAGCGTTCCATTCAGTTTATCTGAAAACATGGTGAAAAAAGAAGTTTCAAACACATGTGTGTGTCAAATAAAGATAGATTGATAAGACGAAACAATATTTCCTTGAGGCATATTTCACGATCTGAAATCACTCGAATCTGAAGAATTTCATTATTTGAACATTGAATTTACAAAGAGGCCTAATATTCCTATATTCAAATATATGACGTACAACTCTTATTTGTTATTATCTCGTTTGAGAGAATATGAAAATAATTACCATTGAAGAAATATTATAATTTTACTGTAGATATTTTCCAATCAAATTAATTTTCTTTGATAACAACAAAATAAAGATAAGTCTTAATTATAATATGCTCTCAATGGAAATTCAATATAACTTTCGGATTTTCTTTTTCTTGAAAACTAATCCTTTGAATTTCACAAGCACATTTCCATCAAAATCATACAAATAATTAGAAAGCCGCTCGATTGAGCGAAAATCATTGTAATCAAATTATAATGCAGCAGTTGAAATTTTCTTTATTTATACAAATTCTCCGAAATATTTTAATGAAATTTTCAGTAATGATTTCATGATTAGCATCGATATTTACATATACTCTTCGTGTTTCATGTTTTGTTACAGCAAATCAGACGTAATTTCTACATGTTCTGAAAATGATACTGAAAATGTTTACGAGACATCAACATTAAATCGAAATTTTGTTAGCTTGTTGAAAAAATAATTCACTATTATAGTTCTTTTGAAGACCGATAAAATGTTATTATAACTCCTGAAAATTGTAGCATGAAAAAATCGGTCTCACAATTCGATAGAGCTTTGAATTTGGAAATGCAAACACACACTTCACTTTTTTAATAAGCCGTTAAAGAAAATCAAATGAAAATTTCGGTTTTTCTCTATAAATAGAATTACGCCAACGTCGTTAATTGAAGTACAAAAAATTCGGGGAATTACAAAATGTCCGGCATTCGGGGGTTTTATTGTAATGAAGTAGTCAAAATTTTAACCGTGGCTTTCTCAGTTCTTGTTCTGTTTTTCCAAGTTACTTATACTACTTCAGGCACGTTACCTTGAAAATATATTTGCCCGGCAATAATTTGAAAGCTACTGGACGTGTCAGAATGGGAGTTTGATACAGAATCTTTTACAGATAGTTTTAACTATTGGCTTTGACACATAGCAGCCAACTAGCCACTGATGCACTTGTGCATTTGCTTTGAAATAATATATTTGTGGACCACTGAATACTTGTTGCAGAGAGATTTAGGGAATATTGTAAGTTCGGTAAAACTTTATAATTCAATATGGTATAATTTTTTTTGTACGAATGGCTCGATTTGTGGTTGAACGTTGTCATTAACCCTTCGCGAATTTATTGATTCGAAAGGGATCATTTCTTTTTGTGCTGGTTGGGGTATTCTGGAAACACTGGTTGTGTGATTGTTTGGTCTAGAATTGATTGTTTTGATGTCATCTTCCGAACGGCAATTTCATGTGTACTAATATTTTACATATTTTTTCAATTTTCTTTTTTTCCTAATAAGTGGAAAGTCATTTTATTTTTATTAATGTTTCTCTTTTATCCTTGCAATAAAAAATCTTCTATAAAGTTGACACGCACGCACATGTACTCATTGTGTGCGTGGGCTTACTACACAGTCGTGTAATTTCCAGATTTCGATAATTTTCAGTATATAGATAGAAAAACTTTTGCTATTAGAAACGGATTTATGTGAAATATAAAAAAAAACTCTAGTATTTTTTTTGGTGAAAATAGGAGTTGAATTTCTGTAATATAACGTGACAATAATCCAATTAGGAGTTCACGAATCTATTTAAATTAACCATAGTTATATAAGATGTAAATTGAAAAGAAAACGAATTTGAGAAGCTCCATATAAACCACAGATTTAGAGGATGGAAAAAATCTACCATAAATATACATATACAAGGTGAGTTGTAAGTAATGTTGTTGAATTAAAAACTAGATAGGGGATGAAATTGTGAGATGATAAGTCCTTTGACATTTTCACACCTGACTCACCGTTGATTAGTTATTAATTAAATGAAGTAGTCAATGATAGAAACGCGTAAGCGGAATAAGAATCGGTTGGTGTTAATTAGATGGAGTAACAGTAGATTGAACGCTTGGCAGATTGACCTGTTCTACGGTGATGGGGCGAGTTGCACTACCGGCATTTTCCTACCTCCACCTAGCTAATCCCGACCTAATCTTATTTCGCCTACGCACTTCTGTCATTGATTACTTTATTAAATTAAAAACTAATTAATAAAGGATCAGATGTAAAAATGCCCAAGAACTTTTCGTCTCAGAATGTCATTTCTTACCCATCGTTTGATTTAGCATCATGACTTACAATTCATCCTGTATATATACAATTGAAACTCTATAATATTTACTTATATTTATTTTCCAAACTCTAATATTTATTTTATTGAAAATAAATATATATAGATTTTGTTTATTTTTTCGACTGTTATCATTAATTATTTATCGATTCAAAAGTTTCACTTGCCCTATATTGTTCGATTCAACTTACGGCCCTGGACACACAGGATTTATTTTCAACATCCGCTGTCATGGAAGTTCTTACAACTACCTGTCAATAATAGTTTATTGTTATTCAGAAATATAAAATTAACAATAATTCTATCTCTAAATTTGATATATAGTGTGTTTCATTTCAAATGGTCCACATTGCTTGCATCAGTAGAATCTCTAACGCAACTACTCATCGTCTAGACGTTGGTATTAGTACAAGTGCGACAATAACTCTTGCTTATGGTTATTTGTTAATAAAACCAATCATATTTAGATTATCCGCAATTTCTCTCACAAAAGTAAAGTTCATAAGCAGTAATAATAGACAGACCACTCTAGTACTTAAGCTGATGTACATTAAAACGTGGGTCATTTGACGTGAAACGTAGTATACTTATGTTTTTTTATCGTTATTATTATTATTATTATTAAAATAGCACAGAGACGGATTAAGCTTAGAGAGACAGTGCACGGAAACTATAAAACTTCATTTTAATTAAATAATTAATCAATTAAATAAATGAATGAACGAATAAAATTCGTATTTTTTCCATTAATTAATCAAATAAATAAACAATGTATTTAATTAGAAACGTCCTAAGGGCGTCAATTAATTTTTTAGTTCTTCCGGATCCCTTCTACTTTTCGAAACAACTCTCGCTTGATTCGTCTATATGGATGGAGTACAAATATCAAAACAGTTGATTTGATATGAGAAATGGACGAAATAAAATGACTAATGAATGAAAACAACTGAAAAAGAAATATACAGAAAAGGTGATACAACAAACGGAAAACTCTTCTTTTATAAAGTTGCAGGTGTATTTGTTCTAAGTGGATATTAAAATTCAAGACATAAAATGAAAGAGCATCTGCGACATTTTAAATCCTATATTCGTATCCTTGTTATTTGTTGTAATAATAATGATTGAATCGATGAAATATACAATTTCTAATTAAATAAAAAATAAGTTTTGTTTTGTTTTGTTTTTTTCGTTCAGAAAGTTTACAAGATTATCTAAAACTTTCAAATTGTATTATGGAACTTTTAAAATTAAAATAAAATTCTAGCGAAAACTGTCAACTCTGATTACTTTTTGGAAATATCCACCAAAAAGAGAAAAATTATATAATTTTATATAACAAAATAAAAAATTCAATAAAACAACCGACAAGATAACAGGCAATAGCAGAGGGTCAAGCTATTTTGACATGTTTAATTTATTAAACGGCTATATCTACTGAAATTTTTATAAAACACCAATGTTTTGTTGCTATGGAAGCTTTTTAAATTTTCAATAAACGAGGGAAATTCATTTTAGATTCGACAATTTCTATTTAAAAAGGATAATAAAGTTGAAAGTCAATTTAAAGAATAAGTATTTTCAGAAAAAAAATATTATGAACAATCCAAGAATTTGGAAGTATTAAAAGAGCTATCTGACAGAAATCAAAAGGAATAGTACGTTAAAAATCATGTCTTTGAATGCAAATAGATTGATCATGCATCAACAAGAGCGTCAAGCAATCCTTGACATAAATAAGATAGATGTGTCTGATACCAAACAATCCTTCATTAAGTTTAGAGGTTATGAAGTGTACTGCACAAATCACTACACGCAGTAGAAATGAAGGAAGTGCGGAAATAATAATCGATGTAAACATTCATCACTATAAAGAAAATAAATTTGGAGCTGAAGACACTCAGAAGACAGCTCATTCATTCATTTAGTCCCGCATAACACAATACCAAGTATTAAGGATATGAATAGCTCCTTACACAATTTTTTGAACAGCAATCTAGCAGTCCCATAACAAAGCCAAGAACAGTTTGAAACTGCTGAGAAATGACACCATCAGTGAATTTTGCGTGGGCTTACTCATGACTATGGAAAGTCCTTAAACCAGTGTGAACTTGTGGTATCCAACATCCAACATAATATAAAGGTTCCAAAATGAAGTACTACGGAATATTTTTAATACTAAGTGCTATAATCGCAACGACAAACTGCATAAGGACGTGAAGGTGTGGATAATATTGTCAGAAAATATATCCAAAGGCATAAACAGCACCTGGAATATGATGGCTCCAAATTAAAACAGTGTCAAGTATGAGTGCCACAATCAAGGTGATTTTCATACTTTGTAATTTCTAAACAGTAGTGAATTAGATCAGGAATAAATAGCTCATTAGTGTTGATTCACTAGATTGCTATACAATAAATCCACCCTAAAGGGGTGTATTTGGTTGGTGTGAATTGTGTCCCAACCTTAATTGTTTATAATTGAAAGTATCAAAATTGCGTTCTATGCAGTTGTGTTCTAATGAACAGATCAAACTATCAAGACTATGTGCTGCGCTTTTGAACATAATTAACATAATCTAGCATGATACGACTTGACCTGACCTGACCACGTCAGAGCGGACTGTCTGCATTTCAAAACTATCCGGTAATTTCCGCTATCTCACAATCAGTTCCATCATAAATTATAATTGTTCACCTATAGACTGTGACAATGATTGGAGCAAGGTGCCGGGACGCAATTTACCATACATTGTTCAATATACAGGACGTAATTTACTTTTTCCGGAGCCGTTTCAGTAAGTTTTCTACTTGAATCGAATAAAATAATATAACAGCAAAACTTTTGACTAAATAATAAATATAATAAATTTTCCAGACGGCAAACCTAAACACAAACTATTGATTATCTTCCGTTTATTAATTATTCTGTTCAATTTGGGGTCAATTAATTATCCCAATCAAATATATAACATAAATGGTTATAGTGATAAATAAATAAATGATAACTGGAATTTTCAGGACTCTTGTCATCTTGAAATTTTGCTGTAATTCTTATTTTTTTCATCAAAACACTTTCCAATTGGTTTTCTTTTCGATTTACATTTAAATTCTTAATAATCGGAGTTTTCTTGAGTGCCAAAATCGAAATAATTCAACCCTTTCAAATTTCTACCATACATGGATAGTTTTCCTTTTAATTTGTTGGAAATTATCAAAATTATCCAGTAAAATAAGCGATATAAGACTAATAATAAAAGTAAAGCTCGAACTGGATTTTTTGTATGAAAAAAATATTGAAATTGATGGAATGCACTCTTCCATGTGATGTTTCAATTCTCAGGAATCATGATAGACTTGTTTTTGCTTTTTTTTTGAAAGAATCAACATCTCAGCAAGTTGGCTTTATTCGGGATTTGATAAATTAACATACTTGACATTTGGTAAATAGTTCCAGGACAATTTCTAAAGCAACAATACATATGAAAACTGTACATCTAGTTGGCTGGTTCACTGTAACAAAACAGTATCAAAGCCCACTAGTATATGACGGTTCCTGAAAACTGAAATTTGTTCATGTTTCGATATTCTAATAGAGAATTTTTTTAATTTTCTGATCATAGTATCACCACGCAACTTTAACCACTGGTTATAAATTTTTTTTTACCAATGATAGTGTTTGAAAAAAAAATGGACATATGATACTTTGGATAAAAAATCCCATTATAATCGCGTGCGTTTCTGTAGTTTTTTTTCCTGTGTATATATGCTTGTTTTTTTGTAAAAAAAAAATTATAATAAAATTCTTTGATGTTCCCCTTTGGCCAGTGTGCATGCAGCTTTCAGAGAATGAAACTCTTCATTATCTATCGTCTATGATTTAATTACAATTTATAAACAAGAATGATGAAAACGAAAGAAGGACCTTTGGGCTTTCAGAGTGCGTGAGATACATGAATTTATCTGGATAACAGCGCAGAATCAATATACCTGTAACATGCGCAAAGAAAATTGCTAAATAAGCTCATTTACAAGCTAAATATATACATATGAATATTGTTTGTTTGAATGAAAGTTCAAGGGAAACAAACAATATTGTTGTTAATTATAATATCATCGATTTTATATTGATTTTCAATAATTAATACATTACTTAGTCTAATATAATTTATTTATTGATGATTCGAAAGTTGTAGAGTTTCAAATTATTAAGATTCGCAAACAACTGTGCATCTCTAATATAATTTGAAACGTTCGTTTAATCAACGAGCGTCTATAGTTTGAATATTAAAATTATTTTATTTCTACTTGAAATTCAAATTATAAATATACACAAATTCGTTGGCAAGACTCCGACAAGCAGAATAACACATTGTTTTGATTTATTCAATTAATTTATCTATATACAGTGATTCTGTTTTTGGCTATTGTTTTATGATAACAATAGAAATATCAACACTGGGAAATGATCAAAAGCGCTTATCTAGTAAAATTGTTGTCGTTCAAGTTGGGAAAAACGTCTCCCTAATTTAGATAACAACAAAGTAGAGAGATGGAAATTAACCGGAGATTTTTATTAATTAATAAGCGTTGCAAATGGAGTTGAGCAATAATAATTAATTATAATTAAAAATTTAGGAAAAAATCACTATTAAACCAAATGTTTAAATAAAAACTAATTTTGCTTGTTGCTTGTTTTTTTTTTATAATATTATTAGAGAGCAACATTCTGTCGAAAAATCAAATAACGTAGCTTTTATTAATGTTTCAATATAAATTTCTTGTAAAAAGTATCGTAACAACAAAGTTTAACTTATTCTAATTGTCTGCAAACATTGTTTCACTAAATCTGAAGATTTTAACAAATTGTATCGATTTTTTTTTTGATAGGAAGACATTTTTTATTTTAATAGTACATACATTGAAATACTAGTTTCATAGGGCATGATTTTGTCGTACGAGTCCAAGTTTTGAAAACCAGCAGCGAAGCGACGAGTCTTCTAACGGACGAGTTCGACAAATGGCCTTATGAAACGAGTGTCATACTATTTTTTCTATTTTGCTCTATTTAAATCAAACATTGGTCTGATACCGGAATTCTATAATTAGGGAATTTATTGTCAGCCATTTCGCAGTTGGTATCAGTTGGTCTATTAAACGAAACCTGTCAAAATCAATGTATATTTTGGATTTGACGTTTGATTTGTGAGTGAATCTATGGAGTGTACACTCCATAAGTAAATCATAGAAGACTACCAACTTCAAAAAATGACAATTCCTGCACGAGACCAAGTTTAAAAAACGAGCACGCAGCGCGAGTTTTTCAATGGTCGAGTGAAGGAATTGTCTCTTGAAACGAGTTTTTTGTACTATTTTTTTCTATTTTGCACCTTTTTATGATAAAAATTGACCCTTTGAAATTGGAAGTAGTGCTTTAATATCTATTAAAGCACTCCTTTTTCATTAAAGCACCCCTTTTGTTACCTTAACAACGCTATTATAGACGCAAAATGGAAAAAAGTATTTCAATATTAATTATTTTGTATTACTCCATTATTAAATGACAATTTCATGCATTTTACTTTATGCGAGATCAAATTTAATAAATGTAACAGGTGGAAATTTTTTATCCGATTATTATTGATAAAATATTCAAATATTAATTTACAAAAATCATAAATTTGAATAAATCCTTAAATTAAATTGAAAATATAGTTTGTGCGAAAAATCAAAACAAAATTATGTGTGGATGAAATTACAAATTTATTCCATATCGATCGGCGGAATCAAACTGCGGAAAATCTCAAATATATTTATATATTGCCCTATATATTTAAATGAGATTATTAATCGGAAAAGCTCAAGTAAAATAGACAACTGGAACTAAGGCCACTCTTATACGGCTTGACGCAGAAGTTTGATTATTACAGCAAGACAACTGCAAATTAAAAATTTACAATACTACTTTATTTGTCATAAGAAAGAAACGATTTCAAATTAGTCTTTGGATTGAGGACTGCAACCAAAAACGAATCAGCTCGAAATTCAAGCGAAAATATCCAGAAAACAAAGACAATTTCGACGCAAGCCAAACTGCTCAAAGAGTCATAATGTACGCATTGTAGGCGAATATGCTATCGCTGATAAAGAAGCAGCTTCAAAATTACCGAATAAACTAAAAAGAATCATTAGAGTAGAAGGCTACTTTGATAAACAAATATTTAGTTAGTTGGCAAAACTGGAAGAATCTCCGCTCCTTCCTAGAACTAATTTGGCAGAAAGTGAGCAATCTCACCACAATTCTGAAGCATCAAAGTATCGAATTACCTCACTGCTAGGCGGAAATGTTTCTAGTAATTTTTAGTCGAAGCCTAAGCTTATGGAGCGTACCGAAAACCCTCGAGCTTCTAAGGAACATGATAAAATTCATTATATTTATAACGATGTTATGATAAGAAAATTTAGGTTACTAAATTCTTATCTAGAAGTTGGTTTAAAGATTATTTGCGTGCTGATGCTAGAAATTACAGTGGAAAGCGAAATATAGCTTTTGAAACCTCATTGATCCTACTGGAGATTCCAATATTTACAATGATGTAATAATTCAGTTTCTTGCCAGAAATATCACTTCTGTACTGCGACGGGTAATGTAATGTGATGTAATGCTCCATCTTTGATCACATTTTGGAAAAATTATAATAAATATCTGAAATGCTAATCAAACATGCATGAAATTAAGTGAGGTATTTGATTCATGATTTTTCAAGCTCGGAGCAGACATTGTGAAATTTGGACATGATTTTTGCTTCGATTGATTGGTGACTGCCGATGTTATGGAGTGTATTCGAACAGACTCTTATCATCTTATCATTAAAAAAAAAGCATACCTCTGCAAGAGAAAATATAATTGAAAAAAAGGAAGTAATAAAACTGTACCATTATTTTCACTCGTCACTCTCTTATTATTTTTCCTTAGCAAAATTTGTTAGACAAATAAACTATGTAGAGTGCGGATCCTTTCAATAGGGTACTTCAAAGTAACCAATTGACCGTACTAAGCAAGATATTCCTGTACTTGATACTTTGTAGAGATTTTGAGAGCATCAGTATCTGAGCACTTCACGTTTTAGTATTAGGTTAGTTTAGAATTTCCATCAAGTTTTTCTCCAAACGTATCTCATGTTTAAATATCAATAGAAGGAAAAGCAGTGGAAATCTCGTATAAATCTATTTAACATTTCCCATTTGAATAGATTATTTATTTGAAAAAACAACTTGATATAATTCAAATAAGCTTAGATGTTCGATAACTTTGCTCAATTCAACTGTTTAAAATTTGTTCTTCATCCTACTTAGTTCACAATATATATCCCTTTTGACGAAATTCCACATTTAAAACGTGAATCTCAAACTAATATTTGGGAAAAAAACAATATTCGTTTTATTATCAAATCTTATAAATTTAATGTATTTTGGACTAACTCTCAAGGATAATGATTTTGTACAGATATTGTTCGGAAGGGTCAATTCCTTTGGTTCTACGATCCAAACTAATTGTAAGTAAAATCTTATTATTGAGATTGTGTCCTTTATCCCAATAGACGACTCAAATCACAAATAGGATTCTAGCAAATGAATTTATTACTAAAGAACAAAATCACAACTAATCTATAAAAAAAATTACATTTCTATCAAACAACAAACTCACCTCTTTTACAGTTATTGATCTGAAACAAATAATTTTAATAATTACATCGAACAGTTTCCAATAACTGTTGAATGTCAAAATTCCATTTCCTTCTCAAACTAATATAAGATATCACATATACAGAGTAAGTTGTCAATGAAGGTGTTGAATTAAAAGGTAGGTAGGGGATGAAATTCTAAAACGGAAAGTCCTTATACGTTTTTGCACTTGACCCACCACTAATGAGTTAATAATTAAATAAAGCAGCCAATGAGAGAAGCGCTCAGACGAAATCGATCAGGAGTAGCTAGGCGAAGATAGAGAAACACCAGCGATGTGAGCTCAACCTACCATCGTAAAACGAGTCACTTGGCCAAACGTTCCTCTATCTACGCCTAACTAATACCGACTGGTTCTTTTCATCCTATAGGCACCTCTATCGTAGTCTACGTTATTCAGTTAATAACTAATTGACAGTGGGTCAGACGCGAAAATGTCTAAGGATTTTTCTTCTCAGAATTTCATTCCCTACCCACATTTTAATTCACCACCATGACTTACAACTCATCCTGTATACTGCATATATTAGGTAAATACTGGGAATTACGTGCGAAAAATTGAGTGGTGACTCTACAATCAAAATGGGAACAAATAACCTTTTTCGGAAGCTCAATACTAATGGAGATATAGAGCCTCAAACGTAATTTTCTTCCGATGACTTCTTTCGTATAGAAGCAATTGTTCTTAAATTTTGCACACTTGTTATTAATAATAAATTGTTTCAATAAACAAAATTTGGTGATAGATCGATAGTTCTAAAGGGCCTAGGGCACTATGGTCATCTACATAATCGTTCAAAACTTTTTTATCTTTCGAGTTTTGCAACCTCTATCCAGTTTTTATTGAAGATCTTTAGAAGAGTACAACAGAAAGGTTCACCTGCTTGGCATAGATAAAGTCAACCGTTTTCGTGTAAAGTCCATTCAAAGTTTAGCACTAATTGTTAAATTTTGTTTAATACAACATGAACAAAGTACGCATTAGAAGTTACTCTTTGTTTATGCTGTATTGAACAAGTTTTAACAACTAGTGTTATACTTTGAATGAACTTTACTCGAAAACGGACTCCAAATAAGATAGTCTTTCGGACATATTTTTCTATGATCTTCAATAAGAACTGAATAGAAGTTGCAAAAATCACAAAAAGGAAAAGTTCTGGGAAATTTTGTATATGACCATAGTGCCTTAGACCCCTTAGGAATATCCACTTTTTACCAAATATTGTGTGTTGATTCAATTTATCACCACACACTATACTGAAGACAATCGCTTACATACTAAGGAAGTTATTGGTGAATTCTCTTTAAAAAAATACAAGTTTGAGGCTCTATATACCTCCGCTAATATTGAGTGTTCGGAATAGTTGTACATAAACTTGTCCCTCTATGTTTCCGGATCCTGTATATAAAGAAAATGTCAAGATCGAATAAACAATTCAAATACTCTCGCATCCACCATTTATTTACGATAAATCTAAAATAATAGAATTCTTATAATTTAATTTTTTCGCTTATCTCAAATGCAAAGTTTTAATTTTATTTCGTTTCTATAAAATACAATTTTCTATTGTTCGCAATTTTCCTCATTACTCTAGCTAAAAATGACTAAAATAGACTTTGTTTGAGACCAACAAATTCAATTTATTTGTCTTGAATTTCAAGTTATCCGTAAATTACCAAAAGTTTCTCTGGAAAGTTTTGGAAATATAACTATATTTTTATATACAACGCAATCAATTTTCGATACAACGAAATTGTGGCTTATCTAAGTACGTATAAATAAAATAAAATAATTCAATTAACCGATTTATTTTATCCAAATAATCCAAACAAAAGTTTTCATTTTATTTTCATTTTCTTGTTATTATTTCTGTCCTATTCAGAAACATAAAATTGAATCGAAAAACGAATGAAGACGGAGTAACGTGATAGCAATTCAATTCATTTTTGTTAAGCTTTCAGTTAAACGAAGTTTAAATAAACAGACTTCTGTCATATGTAGTATTACTATTATTTTGATTGTTATTATAGAAAGTAGAAAGTTTTATTGTTGGTTTAATATTTAATCACATTCCCAAGACTAAATTTTCATTTCAATTTCATATAATTGAACAATAATAAGAATAATGATGCAATATTGTGTAGCTTGAACCGAACATTAATTATGATGGACCTGTATTTTAGGATATTTTGAATTATTTTAGATTTCCAATATGAAACCCCCTACTGACTATAACCAATAGAAAGCTAAACATTGGACTTTATATAACAATATACAGAGTGGCCCAGTACTCGTTTTACTCGTCTGTAACTTTTGCTCTAGTGGAGGAGATAAAAAAACATATTCGAACATTTTGTCGTCCAAACGATTTTACTAGCTTTTCGGGAAATGTGGAAAATCGATATTATTTATAAGATATTCGATTTTTCGACACTCAAAGTATTGGGCGAGGGGAATAGAAAATCTACCACCGTGTTGAGCGATTATACTACCGAATGAAACTGTAATATAATAAACTAGATCAATAATTGGAAAAATTAGGAAACCTTGCAATTTTCTATATAACCTGATAGATGTTCTAACGGAATAATTTGAAATGGATGATCAAGATCAAGATAAAGATGAAAATTTCTCTAGAATCAACATTGTGGTTTCAGCAGAATTGATATTATGTTAGGGTAGCTGACTTTAATAATAAATTTCAATGGAATATAACAAAGTTTCGCTTGAAATGTGTCTGGGAAAATTTTTGAAAGTGGAACTGGGAAATATTATCCAAACAAAAATATAATATTCACTATGTACTCGAATTATTATAATTAAATTAACAAAAAAAAATGAAAAAATATCGTCTAAACGTTTATGGTAATGTTGTACGCTTGCTTGTATAAGCTGTTCGTTATTGAAATATTTGCGATTTTAATTAGCCACCATTTAGGGTCATTATGTAAATTCCAAATTAATTGTAGCATTTATCATGGAAGAGTCTCAACAGTTTTCTATGCGATTTTCGTTAACAGCGCAACATACTTGAAAAACTTTCTATACTTAATAGTTTCAAACTAAATTTATATATATATATATGGTAGGTGTAAAGCTTTCAAAATGGTTTTGAAAATTCATAATGGAAAATTTGGAACCATATAATTTATAAATAAACAAAATGTAAGTGATGTTTGAGTTGATAAAAGGCTAAAATTTTACATTCACAAATAAACATCACTCAATATGGTCTGTGAAATTTTAATAGATTTCCCTCCAAGCAAGATGAGGGAGATCACTACAATTTGTGTTTTGTTTTTGTTTTTTTTTTATGAATCATCGAATTACTCATCAATTGAAATTTTCTTTTTATTGTATTTTCAATATAAAACTCTTCCACTCCACATATGAACACTTATCATCAATCCGGTGAAATAATATTAGTTTAACAGAAATGAAAAACAAACATACTGATTCAGATACCTAACAGAATAGCCACATATTATATACATCACGTTTCAGTACCGTGGAAAAACCAACCATATAATCAATGTAAACATAATACAACCGATTTTACTTTACTCTATATATATATATATCGACTGTTAAAATACGGATTAAAATATACAGGTGGCCAAAATAAAAGGGACCCGGTATGAATAGAGAAGTACAAATAATTACAGAAAAATAAATTTTGCGAGATCATTTGTAGTGATTTCCGCAATTTTATTACTCTCAGATGTATGCGGGTTGTTACTGAACACTTCACCCTTTAAATACCAGACAAATGAAAATCGCTAGGCGACAGATCGGGCAGTAAAGCTGCGGAAATTGTACGTTCTCGTCCGTAAACTCCATAGACGTATGACAGTGAAAACAGTGAAGTAGTCACCATCTTGCAGATAAAACGCACACTCTCGTTCTTCCTCCACCAGCGATTGAAGAGAATAGAGCCTACAATTCGTTGGACTGAAACTGCACACCAAAGGTCTATTTTTGCATCTAAAAGTGTTCCCAGAGAACGTTTCGACCATTCACATGACCGCTAAGGTGGAACCATGCTTTATTTGTAATCCAGATAAACATCAGCGACATATAAGCGAGTCACTATTTGCAATAATGTTGGCCGTAGGCTTTAACGTTGTCTTCACCCATATGCTCCTGCTTTAGAATATTCTGGGTTGATGTTTATTTAGGAGGATAGACGTCTCATTGATTTCCGTGGACCTCATAACATAGTCTCTTGAACTCATTGAATATTTTCCAGTGGACAAACCGTTTGGCGTTAGCAACTGAACTTATAACTCTAAATTTAGTTATCATTTTTTTGCATTTTTAGAAGAAACAGACGTTTTTGGATATATTATCGTGTACCTTTTATTTAATAATATAATAGTTCGATTGAAAACGTCATTATGGAGAACCCTATTCACAACCACCATTAACGTAACACTGGCAAACATAATATGACCCTTAAAACGAGATGGCCGCTGAATATCAATGGACCCCCCCTAGAGCGCTCGATCTGGATACCACGTAGTCTTGGCCTCTTTTATCTCGGCCACACTGTATAAATAAAAAACGACCACTCTTTGAAAAAAAATCTAGACAATAAATCATAATGATAATAAAAATAATAATAATAGCTCGAGGATTCATATTTGCTTTAATGTAATATGAACAGAGAGGAATGAGAAAAAAATTCAACCACCTTTTGGTTTTGGGTCTTTGTATGTAGATGGAAATGGAAATTCTATTGTATTGCCGTCAGATATGAAGAAAAGAAACTAGAGGCCGTGCATAAATCCCATGAATTTGATCGTATTATTTCGAGATTTCCTTCCATAAAATGAAGAAAAATATTTTTTTAAGAAAACACTCAATTAAAATTACATCCAATAAGTACATTATGGATTTTTTTCCGTATCTAATCTAATTTGAATGAAGCTGAAATTAAACAATATACACTCATTATAAAATTATAAGATATAATTAGTACAATTGAAATTATTGTCGACACAAGTCCGTATCTTTATCATTAATTATTAGGAATTGAAATGAATAGGTTTTGTGTAACGATAATCACTATCTCTATCTACACTCGAATTTATGAATAAAAGTGAATCTGTTCATTATATTTGAAATTAAAATTGTGAAACTGAAAAAGCTGAGATAAAATCTAGGAATAAATAAATAAATAGATAAATAAAACAATTTGTATAGAACTTTGGAACAAATTCAATTAAGAATCGGCACAAAATTCCGAATTAATTCAAGAACAATTATTATTTATTTTACGTAATATCACTGATGGAAAAGTTTCCAGTTTTCGTAAATTCACCAAAAACATCAAGAATGAAAGAAATAAGATAATTTATCATGAGCACATGACAAAAATGGCAAAAAGATCAATAAAAAAAAATGAGAAACGAACACATCCACTATAGCATGAATAAATTATAACATTATTATGAGATGGAAATAAGATGTTCGATATAATAAAGATATAAGTTTGGAATAATTCATAAATTCACATTACATACAGATACAGGATGTCCGGGAATTAACTTGATTACATAGTTTATTTTTCTATTGGTTCTAGCAATAATTATTGATGAAAAATGAATCATTCAGAATCCGGCCCAATAATTGATAGTGGTGTAGATTTTGATTAAGTGCCGATTGAAGAAAATATGTAAGGGATAAAGTCGATAAAATCAAGGGTTCTCTCATCAATAATCAAAGCTTGCTTTTGGTAACAAAATACACACTCACTTACAGTATAGTAGGTTAGATTCAACTGGGTTTTATTGCAATTTCCGCAACACTTCAAAGAAATTTGCTTACACAATTAGTATCAAATTAAAATTAAATTGACTTTAAATAAAATTTTTCTTCTAATAATATCCGGCCGTCCTGTATGAGAAATTTCAATGAGAAAGAATCGTTTATTTTTCAATAAATAAGCT
>JAZBGX010000083.1:40218-54495 GCA_037414775.1 Zonitis immaculata
AATAAATAAGCTTTTTTCAATATATGATTATTTTTTTTTTTTAAAGTGAGATTAATATCAATTCGTAGAGGAAAACGAAATGGGAAAGCTCATCCTATAGATTTCATATCTGTAATTTATTATCCAATAAATATTCGGTTGTGTCTACTATTTTTTGTTGTTCACCACACTGCGCTCTATTTTTGCTTTTTTTTCACTCATTTGAATAAAAAAACCACAACTTTAAACAAGCTTAAATATTAATAATTTTATTGAAAGCTATCGTGCTCGATTTTTGGATCAATATACACGAATTTTGAATTATTCAACATGAAATTGGATTTATTCATAACAATAGAACCGCAAAAATTCATAAATATTGAGAATTTCCCATATTATCGTTTACAAAACTTACCAAAATGAAACAAAATAACAAACGAAACCTTTATTTTTTGAAGCGAAATTAGAATAAATGTTTGTTCAAGTGTTTAAATACAATTACGATAATAATCAGTCTGTTAATAGGATAATAGGATAAACGGGAAAAAAAGAAGGGCAAATTGTTGTTTCTCCCTCATTATAGAACAATAAAGCTTCGATTATCCGTTTTCACGTAAAATAAATAACACTCTAATTGTTTTTTGTATCTTCAAAATTACATAAATTCTATTCTGAATAGGAATTCCGGACATTCTAAAAATAACGAGAGCATTATTAAACGATTCTCTTAATTAATAATTCTTTGGATGGAAAATATTTTCTTATAATGGATATTTTGATTTGATCAAAAAATTTCGACGAATTTCAAAATTATTTTCAATAATACTCTATAATGAAAATTATTTAAATTCTATAATTCAAATTTACACTAAAATATATTATATATAGCGTGGCTAGGAGATGAAATTCCATAGGCCGGAGACTGACACACCGTTAATTAGTTATTAATTAAATCAAGAAACCAATGAGATAACGTCAGCCGGAATTAGTTAGTGCCAACGGTGCGAGCACGCACCACCACCGTAGAACGACGGGTCAATCTACCAAGCGTTTAATCAGTTGAAGTTACACTAACTAATCCCGACTGATTCTTATTCCGCCTACGCGCTTCTCTCGCTGTCTATCTTATTTAATGAATAACTGATTAACAGTGGATCAGATGCAAAAATGTCTAGGGACTTTTCGTCTCAAAATCTCATCCTCCACCCACCGTTCAATTTAAGTCCATGACTTACAACTCACACCGTATATATTTACAAATAGCTTCAATTTAATTAAAATTGTGTTTGAATTCATAAATATCGAGTTTTTGATCTCCTGCTCTATTTTACTGTATTTGTAAAAATTTTAATAGTTTCAAAATCGATTCTTTTCCATTTATTTATTTGTACCTTTTTTTACACCTGTTGTTGTTGTTACGTAATAATTAAATGCGATCTGACAGTTTCCGGTTATCTTGTTAAATATGTGGAGTGTAAAATGATGAAACAAATTTACGATGAAATAGAGTTTAACAAATGCCATAATTTATGACTTCAAGTTAAGTGGAATAGATACACTAAGTAGACATACATATACGTGTATTAGTTCTATTAATACAAATATACAGCCTGATTCACAAATGAATTGCCAGGTTTATAACTCTGGCCCTAATGGAGCAAATGGAAAACGCTCTTGAGAGCTCAAAATATTATATCTAGACAACATTTTTTCGTTGAGATGGTTCATCTAGATTTTTGGAAAATATAGAGAATTTATTATTATTTATTAGACGTGAATTTAATTATTTATAATTAAATAACTATGTATTGCATAAGAGTCCGCATGTAGTTAAAAGAAGTGTAGAACGTTCTCGTATGAAGAGTTTGCCATTTTCTATTTCCTATTTCCAAAATGCTACGGAAAATATCAACTGTCAAATGATGAATGATTAATATCGTAAAAAAATAACCTTAACCCTAAAAGAAGTTAGCAAAATAGAAAAATAACTATTTTAAATGTTTAATTAACGTAAAAACAAACAATTATCGAGTATTTGGAAAATTTCAAACGAAAACGTTCTTTTTTTTTGTTTGCTACATGCGAACCCTCATTAGGAAAAATTAATGTCTTATAAATAAATCTAGAGGAACAATTTCAACCCCAAAATGCTTTAAATCCTCAAGTGCGTTTTTCATTTTCTCCACTAGGACCAGAGTTATATAGACCAGGAAAGTCATTCGTGAATCAGGCTGTATGTAGAACAAATCCAAACAAAAAAAAATTACAAAGCAAACTAAATTAGAAATTTTGAAAACAGACATGCCAACGATTGATTCATTAATAAAATCGAATTTTCACTATAAAACACCAATCGAACACAACAAAAGAATGTAAACTCCAACAACATGAACAACAACAAGGATAAGGCAGACAAAAAAAAACAAAAAATTGAATAAAATTGTGATAGAGCTTTGTGAAAAAATATTTTGTCTTTGTTTGAATTTTGTTTTTATTCATTTATGTATTTATTATTGTATACCTACATAAAACAAAAGCCGATCGTATTCTAATCGATTTTAAATCTAACAATAAAATTCGTTCAACAATAAGTCAATAATTTTTGCATAGAATTAGGGAAAGATTAATTATCGATTATAGATTTAATTGGATCCGATTATTAATAATGATGAACTTCAATATCTTGTTTTTATCCGGACTAGGTCAAATTTGGATGGAACTTTAATTAAACAAGATTTAAAAAAATTACCGAATCTTCAACTAAACGAGAACTGATCCAAATTTTAATGATAATCGGATATTTCTAAGACACACAAAAATCAAAAAAAAACAAACCGAGCTTGAGCCCTCACTAGTTACTTTAGAGCTACAATCATTTGAATGTGAGCAATCGAAGAGTTACACGACAATGTATAAAAACGAAGTCAGAGCCGTCATCAAATACTTCTACCTAAAAAAAATGCCTACTAAAGACATAAACGCCGACTTGGTAGAAACAGTGGTAGACTGTGTTCTTTTATGTTCTACAGTTGCACAGTGATGCAAAAAGTTTGAGCTGGACAGAACATCCACAGAAGACGAGCATCTCGAACGCCGACCTTTTCGTCGCACACCGGCGAAAATGTGGAAAAAGTCGAATATCTAGTTTTAGCCGAGAATCAGACATTGAACTGAGGTCACATATAACTTATATGACAGTTTTCAGGGGATCCTTGGAGACGAACTCCACATAAACAAGATGTGCGCACGTGAGTACTTAGAATGTTAACCGCTGAACGGAAGCAGACGTTTAACACTGAAATTAAACAACATGTCGTGGAAACATCCGGAGAAATTCAAAGTCGCCACTATTACAGGCGGGGAGCCATCAAGAAGAAAGAACCAGGCAAACACTGAGCTAAATAGTGCTCTTTCATCAGGATCATACACCCACATACAATGCTGAAGTTGCGATCGCTCCAATCCGAAAACACCTGAACACCCAGATCTAGTTCCCTTCTATCCCTTTCCCCGGCTTAAGGAGCAGCTCGAGCTTGATATTTAGAGCCGAACAATTCACGTACTATTGTCATCGCGAATCCGTATATTTTTACTATAACAGCAAACTAACAATGAGTGGGTATTATTTATAACGTGTAGCTCTCTCTAACTGAATTCGAATCTAATCATAAAAGCAATAATCAATAAGATGCGGAAATATTTGAGCTCAAATCAAATTTGAACAATCGAATTTACACAATGTGACAATAATTACAACTTCCAACAATAAATCCAATCAATTCGAAAATAATGTTGAATATTTATTCATAAATATTCATTATTTCCATAATAAATTCAATCCGATTTCCAAAAAAAAAAAAAAAATACCAAACAATTGAACTAAAAAATAATAATTATGTAATTATTGATTGGAAGTTATTGAGATAGAAAAACGAATATTAATTGAAATTTGTACAGTTTTTGCTGAAATCCAGGTCAACAAGTTGTATTAATAGAATTAAATTCTATTTATTATTGAATTGATACGATAAGGATTTGATCGGAACACGACTAGTACATAATTGACTCAACTTGAAACTTGTACAAGGCAAATACGTGGAATTTTTGTTTAAAGCTCCCAAACATTGTAAGTATTCGAGGAATAATACGTTGCCTTTTTTCTTTTTCTTCTGTATTTTGTTTTTGTTTTATAGAATCTTGAAATTCTTACAAGAAAACAAAAGTTTATAACAGAAAGAGCTTTTGTTGTTTTGTACGATGCTTTCGTTATTATTTTATCAACAAAATTTTATTTGATCTCTAGATTGTCATCGGAAATATACTGACAAAGAACAAAACAAAAAAAGAACACTCATATGATTCAATTAATTTAAATTATTCGTTAAGAGATGTGATATTAATTTCGGCAAATTCGATAAATAAAAATTGAAAGGAATAAATATATTTGGTGATATTTCAGATATTTCCTTCTTTTATATTACACTACACTGAATATCGATGCAATCAAATAAATTAAATTGTTGAAAATTTACAGTCCGCTGAACTGTACTCAACGAAGAATCTTCCCATATATATTTCGATATATATTTCTTTATTTTTGTTGTTTGTATTAACCAATAATAATAATAATAAAATTATATAAAGATTTATAATTAAATTTGACTTTTGCGATGATATTCGATATTGATCTAATTATTTCAATGATTTATTATCGATATTTAATGAGAACAATATCGTATTATACAACTATGGGGAAATTTCCGGAATTTACATTGTTTTATGTTGCACCAATTTTATGTGATATTTAGCACTATGGAAATTTCAAATACTGTTGTTTTTGAGTGTTAAATCACCTCTCTATTCCACACAATTTCCCAACATGCCGGAAAATTCTTCAAACTTTGTTAAAACACAACAAGTGTATAATATAATGTAGCGGAAATCTACTGAATCATTAATTTTTCTCTGCGCCCATCGAATTTTATTTATTTTTAATTACCATAATTAGTACTTGGAAGTTGAGAAAATATTCAAATTAAGCCCTTTTTTAGTTCTATTTCCAAATTTCCAGTTAATACAAATCAAGAGAAAACTCTATAATTTTTCAGTTTGTTAATTTGTAAGCGTAATTGATGTTTTTTCTTGTGGAAATCCAAAAGAACTGTCTATGGAAAATATCTAAAAGGCATTATGTTGAAGAATTTAGAAAAATTTTTCACTTTAAACTGATATATTCGAGTGAATAATGGAGAACTTTAAACGATAAAGTTTGATGAAGGAAAAAAGAAAGTTTTGATTGAAAAATTCTATACAAATATTTTCTCTTATATTTTAAGTAATTAATTGAAAATAATAATGATGGGGAATTTTTCATAATCATAATTTTCAATTTACCGAATTTGTTTGACAATTTTATAAAATATCAAATTAGATGAATTGATTTGATGGTAAATTTTCTGGTAAAAAAGAAATTTCCATGAAAATATCCAATCGAATTTGGCAAGAGAATTGATAAGTGAGATGGAACGGAATGAAATAATATATTCACTGTTTCATGGAACAAATTCGAGCAAGTTGAACAAATATTGAAAAATAATTGACTGGAAAAATAAAAAAAACAAATGAAAGAATCAAATGTTTTTTGTTTTTTTCTTCAGTATCTTGATTAGAAAATATAAGCGACAATAGTTGCTTTTCATGCAAGCTTCTTATTTTACATCGGGAAACTAATAAATTACGTAGTAATAAGATTTTTATAAAAATAATCATGAGCTGCTGTAAACATGAAAATTATTGGTTAGTGTAGATTACGTCCCAACTTTCCTTGTTTTAAGTTGACCTGTCCAATTCCGCCAGGACCGGACTGTCCGTGTTTCAAAGTTATATGGTATTGGAGATTCATTTTTGAGAGCGGGACAGAGCTTAAAGTTAGAGTCCTTCACACACTGGACCTCACCGTCTGGGGCGTGCTGACCGGGCAATTGCCCGGTGGGCCGCCACTGGATCTCAAAGAATGTGGTTATTATATGACATTATTAATTAATAATAATCTTTGTCGTACATAGAGTCAAACGGTAGCTCTAATGTTTTCTTCAAAAATATGTTCGTGGCCTGCACTTTTGTCGAAAATCCCGGCCTGCACCACCCCCGCCCAGCACGCCCCTGCTCACCGTGGTAGTCTTTTGAGTTGGCTACCGAGATAAGGAACGGTATATGGAGGGGACAACTAGTTATAGCTCTACTCTATGCTCTCTCAGTACTGAATCATCTATAGTTGGCGATATTAAAGTTTTATTATAAATTATAAATGAACGTCTATAGATATATAAGCAAGTGATCAAGACGCAATTTAATCTAAAAATATTTATTTAGGACGTAATTCACATTTTCCGGAAAATAATTGGGTTGCATGTCTATTATTCACTAAACGCGTCAGTTTCTTTATAGTTACCAATTTTCTATTTTATAATAATTAAATTGAGATAAAAGTTGAATAAGGAAAGCAAGATAAGCAGCACAAAAAATAATAGCGTGACCTTAAAAATTCTAGATCATCATAAAAATGTAAAGACGAGAAATATAAAGAGAGGACAAAATAAGACATTTTCCTCAAACATAAACCAGAGCAAACACATCAAAATGGAGACTGTCTCTCTCTTATATTATAATGACTGGTTCATTGATGTTGCTTGTTATCAGTAGAACAAATATGGTCTAAATTCGAATATATAATTAGAATATGCCGAATTTCAGCTTAATCTAAGATGTTAAAATTCCAAATAAGAAATTGTTTGTCTTGTTTCACTTCGCCCGAAACAACAGTCCTTATAATATATAATCTAAATGAAACGTATATATTTCTCATGAGACGAAAAAAAATATATAATAGCCTTATTTATTATTGTTAGAAATTCATGAATTTCAAGAAACAACTACAACCAGCATTAGAATATTCCTAATGCCTTTCGGCAACAATATAATTGACTATATAATTTCGAAATTTAGAATATTAAGCTTTATGTAACGAAAGCTATGTAGATAAGTTTCACAATATTGATGATAAGTTAGATTATAATTTGATAATTAATGAGAAATAAAAAGTAACTTTGTACATATTCTCTATTGTACAAAGATCATAAAGCCACACTGAAAACTAATCGAGTTATGTGTGCTTTTTATTGTAAATGTCAGTAACAGATGAATGCTTTGATCATTTGTATATACACCTACATCAAATAAATAAAATGATGATAGGAGCTTTAATTAAAAAAATTAATCATTTTTTTATTATTTATTTAAATATAGTTCGTAATATTGAAAATTTAGACTCCAGGCAATTTTAATTGTAAAATTCACAACTTTGTCTCTATAATATATAAAAATAGTAACAGTAGTTCTCAAACTATTCAACAAAAAAACAAAGTTACTCGATACAAAGTTTTCCAAACGGTCTAAGTGTGTTCAATTTAAATAATCCAGTTTCAAAAGTAAATTTAAATTTGAAAATAAAATTTCGATTCTCCATATAATTTTCCTAACCAAGTTTTAACACTAACTAGGATTGGTTATTTATAATAGCAAATATAGAAACAAAGCTTTAACTACTTTGAGTTGATCAACAAACAGGTTTCAATTAAAACTTTAGGTAGAATTTTATCTATATATACAGTATGTCCCAATTTTGAGGCTCACTATTAGTATCTTGGTTATTTAAAGAGGTGAAATAAAGAAAATGTTAAATGGAGAAAACAACAATTGACTAGCCAGCAAGATCGTTCGATTTGACTCCGCTCTATATGTTTTATGGAACAACTTCATTTTTATTTTCATTTTTAAGTGTCCCATAAGAAGAGTTATACTATATCACTGGACTAAGGACAAACAGCGCTTTCTAATAATAATCAACTCCTGTTGCTTTTTCAAAAACAAATAATGGTATGAAATTGGGAAAATAGCAAATCGTAGAGTTGTCAAATATCAAAACAAAAAAAATCCAATGACCTTATAACGATCCTGTATATTGTATATACATATATTATTATCTATACAATAGTTTAACATCATGATGCTTTACTCGAAACTTTCAATTTATCGATTAAATGTTTTATAATAATAAACAATCCACTTATTGTTTAAATGCAAGAACCCCAACTGATATTTTGAATTAAACAATTTTCATATTACCAAATTGTAATTTCCAATTATATAATTAACAACAATAACAACCAGAACTTGAAAAAAACATTATAAAATAGATACTTTGTTGATTATTATTATCTTTTATTTAATAATAATAATAAAATTGTATTTATTGTACTATAAAATTAATAGTACTTTAAACTTTATAATAATTGAATTGTTTAGTAAACTTTTATCAATTCTATTTCCTTAAACTATAGATCAAATTTTTTTTATGTCTTGCATCACCATGAAATGGTTCAAAATCGATTGTCGTAGGTTGAAATACTTTGAAACTTATTAAAAAAATATATATTAAAATATGGTGGATGCGCCGGAATAATGAACGATTACTATTTTTATTGTAGACAAAAAATATTGATAATTTTTTCCACATACCTGTCGTTGAATCAAACTGTGTGATGTAGACCGCGTGTCTCTTTTACAATTTCGCAACAACAGACATCAACGCACGCACTATATTTGTTATTAGTTATTTTGGAGACGCGCTGTCTAGTAAGGACCAATTCAAAAAACACGACAACAACCGACGGAACGGCTGCTATATACAGCCACCTGTGGAAATCTTATGTTGTTACGATCGGTGGCGGTGGCGGCAGTAGTAGCGGCGTCACTACTACCACTGCCAACCACCACCACCACCACCACCATTATTACAACCATCAACAAGTATCGAATATTTAAAGAGAAGAAGCTTACACATAGTAGGGAATTCTTTTCTTTATACAGCATTATAATAAACTATCTATTTTAAAGAGGGTTGTCGAAACAAGGATAGAGGTAATCTCTTATATAATCGGGGTAATTTGAATAATTTATAACGTTTAAAAATTTATTAACTATTACTGAGAAGGAGATAAATATTGATAATGCATATAATAAAATAGGGTTTTGCAAGTATTTTAAAAAAATTCTATAAAATTATCTTAGTTAATATTACCTTTTTTTTTCTAATTTATAAAACTAAGTGTATATTTTTTTTTTTTTTGAATAAGCGGGATATATTTTCCTGTTTATTTCATGAACCTCCATCAATTATTAAAAAATCCAATAAAAAATCTCATTATTATTATTTCTATGCATTTTAATAAACAGGAACATATATACCTTGGACAAATAAATGGAGATAAATCCATTTTAAATATAAACAATTTCTTAAATAAGTATTATTACTTATTATAAAATATGGAAATCATAGATCAACTACAAAAACAGGTACCCCCACTATACATGATAAATATCGAGATTAACAAATAAAAAATAATAAATATTAAAATATATTGATGTATTATAGTTATGTAAATCTGATTGTATTATTTGTGATATTGATGATTGGTCAGTCACTTATTATACGTCGATATCTTTTATTTGGTGGCTGAATATCATCATCATCTTCATCATCTTCAAAATGTTCATAAGCATATTCCGGTAGGAATTTTTCCAATTGTTCATCGAAAAATTTCTCTAACGTTTTTGCATCATTATAAACCAAAGAATCTTCCTATAAAATTGAAACCAAAATACAAAACTAAATTTTCAATTGAGATTAAAACAAATTAAATCAACTTACAGGATTATAAGTATAAGCATTTTTGAACATCAATCTAACATCTTTAAGTAAATGTTCCATACTAGTATAATGATCGAATGAATCCCAATTCAATTTCTGTCTTATTGTATCTAAAGCTATCGGTCGTTTAATTATTGCATGGTAATCGGTATTCTATTTATCAAAGAAAACAAATTATTCTATTGTTATATTGAATTCAGAAGAATTATTTACCTCAGGTCCTATAATTTCTCTAAATGGTAAACTAGGATCATATTGACAATATAATTCTAATATAATACGTTCAGCGATTTTCCTCTCTCGATAACTCATTTCGCCGTCTTTTCTTTCATTTAATAAATTTTCAGGAAAATCAGCAAAATTCGTACATAATAAACATTGCCAAGTATCATTCTCTCTTTAATTAAAAAAAAAAAATGATTTAATTGCTGTAAATATATAATGAAAATTATTAACTCACTCAACAGTTAAATTTGGTATATGGCAATATTGATGGAATACTTTTGGACATTTATCACAACAAACTAATTCACCACCATCCATACATACAGCACACCAATCCTCATTTGGATCATCTTTACCCATATCTAATTGATCATTTTTTATTTTATTTGTTAAACCATTATCACCTGTTGAACTATCAACAATATTTGGTGATGCGCCAGTTTTTTGTCGACCTTCAGCAACAACTTGTACACCATTTGAATCTAATTTCGCTATTGTTGCCATTAAATCTTTAACAGACTCTTCACAATATTTATCTAAATTACGTTCAGTATCTGAACGTCCTTGTATATGATTTGGACTTGGTGTCTTTGGTATTGTTGATGTTACAGTTGATGGTAAATTTCGATTATTATCTAAATTATTTTGTTGTTTCAATGTTATTTTGAAATTATCATTTATTGTTGGTAAGGGTGTACTCTTATTATTGTAATTAACACTGATATTATTATTATTATTCATATTAATAGTATTATTATTATTATTAATATAATGATTAGCCATCTGATAATTAGTTGTTTGTTGTGGTATATGCCAACGTGCAGTACCACCCTGTAAATTGAATACACGTGAAGTATTCGTGAAACGATTAGGTGGTTGATTCGGCATCATTATTCTGAGAGGACTTTGTTGGCGATATGGTAACGGTTGTTGGGATTGTTGTTGGGAATGTGGCTGTTGTTGGAATTGTTGCTGTGGTTGTTGTTGTTGTTGTGCTTGTTGGAGTTGTGATTGTTGTTGTGGATTTGCAAAACGATTTTGATATTGTTGAGCTAATTGAGGTTGTACCGCTTGATATTGTCCAGGACCAGTTTGAACATAAACTGGATTATTATGTTGTAATAAACCTCTAAGATTATTGTGTTCTTGTAAAATTCTTTGTGGATGTGTAGAGGATGATACTTGTTGATAATTCAAATCGCGTGGTAAAACCTTTGAAAAAAATCAATGAATAAACAGTTGTTCACATTAATTCGATGACAACTACCTGCTGCTGATTAACTCCACAAGAAGTTGGTGTTAAACGTGGTAATATCGGTCTTTGTACTCCTGGTCGTGTTGCTGCTGACATTCTTAATGAATTTTGTACTTGTAAATTATTCATTGGATGAGGTGTGATATTGTTTCCGACTATGTATAAAAATTAAAAATAATTAAAAAAAGAAATACAAAAATATCAAAATTGATAAATACCTGTATTTTGTGATGGCATTTGATTCAAATAAGGTGGAAAATGATAAGGAGGTGGTAATCTAGATGGAGGAAATGTTTGTGGTTGAGGTGGTGGTGGTGGAGGTTGTTGTTGTTGTTGTGCTTGTTGTTGTTGTTGTGCTTGTGGTTGTTGTTGATAATTTGGTGATTGGTGTTGCTGATGGTGTGGAGTAGTATTCAATGGTGATTGTTCTTGTGGTGGACGATTTTGCCCTGGGCTTGGTGGTAATGAAGCAGATGGTGAAACAGATTGTGATGGATAAATACGGCCATCCACAACTATTTGCCCAATTGTTGACATTACTAAAAATAAAATTGAAATTATTGATAAACATTCTAAATTCTTATCAATATTTCATTATGATTACTCCAATATTTAAGCTAAATAAAAATAATTACCTGCAGATAAACCTAATAAGAATTGATAGCATAAAATTTCAAAAACAATTAATTATTGTAAGTAATTAAAAATATTCTTCTATACCTTTAACAATTTCTGGAAATTTATCCAAAGCTAAATGTATTCGTACAGGAATTTCTGGGTTTGGTATATCAGCACGTTTACATTTGATTTTTTTCAAATGATCAGTCATTTGTTTTTTACTATATAATAATGCCAAATCACTACCATTATCTAAAGCATGTTGGGTAAACTCTATTGCATGGTCGGTCATTTTCGATAATTGATCTAATGCCTCCTTTTTCTCTTGTAATGTTTTCTGTTTATTATCACATACTTCAGTTAATTTCGCTACTAATTGTTTACCACGTACATTAATAGTATTTGTTAATCTAAAAATTAATAACATTGTTCAATTAGTAGTGGAACATTATTGCAATGAAGCTGAAATTACTTGACAACTAATTGCGTAACTTCTTTAACTAATGCTTGCTTTTTATCAACAATTAAAGTTTGTCTATCATCGATTACTTTCATTGCACTATTCAATAACGCCCTTTTATAACTACAAATTAAAATAATTAGCTCTTGTACAATGATTAAAATCAAAGACAACTACCCGACATCACTAAGCATATTAGCGATGTATTTCCGAGCTTCTACAGCAATTTCATTTGTGAATTTATATTTATGTTCTCTATGTTCAAGTAATTGACAATCGCGACATGTTAATTTGTCACAATTCTCACAAAATAATGATAATTTCTCATGTGGATGTACAGAACAAAATAGATTATTTGAGGAATTAATTGGAAGATTTTGTTGTTCATTTAATCCATCTTCTTTTGGTTTGATCGTATGATCTTTCGTGATTTTCAATCTAAATTAATAGAAAAAAAATTGTTATAATGGTTTTGTTTTTTCTCTAAATCCGAATTTACCTCTGATGGGCTTGAACACAACTATCACAAATAAATTCACGACAATCTTCACACCAACTAGATGCTAAAGCATCATCACTACAACTACTACATTTCAATTCAGTTAATTTCGAATCTTCATTATTTGATAATTCCGAAAGAAAGTGATTATCAATAATTTTATCAGTTCCACATAAAAGATGACATTGGGAACATTCAACTTGACCTTAAACAATACGAGAATTATTTTATAATGGAGATTATCGATTGTTTCATCAATATATTACCTCTATCAATGCCATTATCATGATTTTCATAATTCTTTTGTTTTATACAATTACCACAAGCATTATGTAAGCATTCTAATAATTTCGGTTCATCATTTGGTGTTAAAACTTGTTCACAAAATACACATTTAAATATATAAGTTTGGCGTGTTGTTGGACTTTCACCACGACCCTCATTTGTATCTTCATCATCATCATCATCATCATCATTAATTGTTATTGATTTTGGATCGTCTGGTGTTTTACTAGTCTGTGGTTGTTCTACTTGTTCTTGCTCTTGTTCTTGTTGTTGCTCTTGTTGTGGTAACGTTATAACCTCTTCTATATTAGCACTTTCAACAATTTCAACATCTTTAACTGGATTATTTGGAGTAGTTTCACTTGTACAAATATTATCGGTACTAAGTGTATCGGATTCAGCCATAATTTATTTTAATTTATCAAAAAAGGGAGTTAGATTTGACGAAATGGTTCCACCACAGAAACCGACCAACTATAAGTAAATTTTTCTTTGGAAATTTGTGTCGTTTATAAATACGGTTAGTTTTTTCACTACAAATAGCTTAATTATCATATTCATTGCATCTCACAATTATTTAAATTAATTTTCAATAATTTAAGAACACTACAACGAACGCACAACTTATTTAGTTTTATTCAATACCAACGCTTTAAAACTAAAATAACTTGGAAAATAGAAAGGGTTTGAGTATTTCTTAATAATTAATGCACCATTTGAAACGAAACACCTCATTGTTGATCAAATATTAATAAAAATTCTGTTTCCAATAATACAATTTCAATCGATAGTTCCAATTAGATTTAAAATGAAATTCGAATTTAGATTGGAACTTTCTATTTATTTTATTGGTAATGGAAAAAAATTGGCGGAAGCAAATGTAACTACAATTACATCAATTTTTTTTTAAAATCATCCAAAATCATTGAAATACTCAGTAGATTTGGAAAAAATTATTATAATTTTTGAATAAACATTTTTTTCTATTTAATTAGTGCTTGGAATTGTTTGTAATTTCTGTAAATTGATAAACCGGTGAATTAACATCTGATCAACTGTCAAAAGTGTGGTAAGTGGTAACTTTAAACACAGCCGTCGTGAATTTTTTTTTATAAAATATCATAGACTAATATAAATAACTAGACCCCGAACTCTGGTTGAAAAAGTGCGGCTCGTAAATAAAGCCG